>JASDQU010682032.1:13925-46447 GCA_032191745.1 Picea mariana
GCACTTTAGCCAACTTGCACTAAGAAATCACCAAGTGCACTAAGCAATCACCAAGTGCACTAAGCAACAAATTCTACTATTTCTTACATTGCCTATCTATTTATACATTACAAAAGTGGGCCTAAGCGTGGGTGAACCCATAGGCCGACATCCCTTCCCCATTACATTAACCAAAAACCCTAAAAGGACCCAAAAAGGGGTCTAGCTTCCATAATTTCTGCTTCACGTTGCACTCCATCTTTGACAAGTTGTCGAAGTCCCAAAAATGGTCAAATATGACCAAGTGTTCCTCAAAACTTGGTCAAGGGCCAACAGGCCCCCAACACTCACCTGTGACTCGTCCTGAGTCACTCAAGTTTGGGTAACTTTTCCTCAAAGGTCTCGAGCTTGGCTTGAGCTACTTCGACTTGTCTCCGTGCTACTGCTTCTTGCTCAGTAAACTCCTGAACAACTGCTTTGCTGATAGGTCCTTCTAATTGTTGCTTGATTGTAACAACTACTTGTTCGAGTAGTGTTCCTTGGCCTTCAATTTCTTCAAACAATAGGTAGGCCGCCTCATGGCTCAGCTGGATTTTCTGGGTGAATTTCATCACTCTGTTCTGCATGGTAAGGATGAGTTGTTGGGCAGTCTATTGTTCTTGGGATCTCTTCATCCTCTCGATGGGTGACATGAGCTTGAGTTGCGCCTGTACTGTATCAGCTTGCTTCTTTTCTTTTTGGAGTTGGGACTCCCGTTTCTTCAACTCTAGGTCTTCATATAGTTGTTCATATATCTGTGCACTCCTGCTACTTAGTTGTTTACATTCTACAGCAAGTGTTTTAATCCTCTCGATTGCGTTCTGAGAATTCAATTCTCGTTGGTCGCACACTTCTTGTGAAGTCTGTGGTATGGTCTAAAGATCTAATTCCACAACCCTTTGTTGAAGTTGTTGAATAACTTCAACCAACTTCGTCACTTGGTACTCTTTGGGCTCTTCGGCCTTCTGATCTAAGTCGGTCATAGAGAGAAATGCTCTGTTGACTGCTTCTTCAATTCCTATCTTCTTTGCATGCAGATGCTCTTTCTCTTTTTGGATCTTTGCTCTGTCTTCTTCAAATTTTGCTTGGAGAGCATTCTTCTCTTGTTGTGCGGTTCGAAGTTGTTTAGTAAGTTCCTCCTGTGATTTCTTTAGGGCCTGGGTGGCCTGTGCTTTTTCTTCCTGAGCATGTCAAAGGCGTACTTCGACTATATCAGCAATCTTGCGGAGCTGAACTAATTCATCTCCCGCTTCTGTTGTTCCTTCTGGAAGAGGTGCAGTAGAGGTTGCTCAGCTAGACTGGAGTGCTTTCTGTACTCCTTGGAGTACGATCTCAATCTGGCTATATATTTGTTCCTGCTTCGCCTCCTGCTTCTCTATGATTTCCTTTGAAGCATCATTGACTGTTGCAACAATGAAATCAAAATCATCCAACGTGAGGGCAGTTCGCATCTTGGTTATAGGGGTTCTTGGTTTCTTTTTGGAGGAAGATTTCAGAGGTGAGACCTTCCTTTTCTTCGATGAGTCTTCTTCATCCTAAGGTGGTGGTACTTCAACTCTCTAGGTTTCTGTACCTTCTTCGTCATCACCTGCCTCATCTGGTGTAATGGAATCCATCCTTACAGATAGGCTGTCAACATCCTGGACTTCTTTAGTCTTCTTCATCGATTTTGCTTTCTTTGTCTTACTAGGCCCAGGTGTATCCGGTGCAGTTCTGGGATTGTCGATGTTGGACATTTCTGCGGGGTCTGCTGGAACAAGGAGGTCCACTGACCATTCTTTGGTGATCTCTTCCAGGTCTTCTTCTGTCAGCTTATAATAGGACTAAAGTTGTTCCTGGTGCTCATCAACGCATGGGGTTAGGTATATAAAGTGGCAATCCGCGCTGAACTTTATCAGAGGTCGGAATCTCTGTAAAGTGTCTGGGGTTATGCATGGTTCGCTCCTTATGGATGCTTTCAATTGGTTATAGTACATGTGGAAAATGGCATTTGATTGCCATTGCTTGCTCATGTCGTTCGAGTACCATAATGTACTGAAATTCGCAGCTAGTGGCTCAAAGGGGTCCAAGTCAGGGAAGGTTGCGCCTTCCGGTAGCTCCCATGCAACAAAAGCGATCAGTATCAAAAGCCAACTAAAATGGAATTCATGCCCCTGATCCTGGGCTTATTTGCAGTTAATCTCCAGTTGATTCACCAAGTACTTCTCCCAGTTCATCTGTAGTCCCTCGGTGCACTTTCCTGCGAGGTCAACTACAAAGCCAGATACTTGTGTTGGTCGATTCTTGCATACCAACTTCCCTATGATCAGTTGGGATGGGAGGCGCACTGTGCCACTTTCAATGGAAACTACCTTGTAGCCTCTCATGCCTTTCTCAACATCGCCATAGGCTTCTTTGATCTTCTGCGCAAAAACACGGTCTATGGTCTTTCCAGGATAGTACTCATGGGGATCAGGGCCCTGCATGCTAAGCCTAGTGATCCTATTGATCTGCGCTGGATCAATAGTTATGTGACAATATAACCACAGGTATCCTCCATGGTAACTTGCTAGCAGTAGTTTTACACAAGAATTCACCTCCTGGTGTCTGCCGAAGTGCGGTACTTTCATAACGTTGAGCAAAGTATATTGCGCGAGGTTCATCGTCCATTGTTGAGGGATGAGCTTTGAATTCTTGCCCTTAGTTCTCGTCAAGTACTTATACGGGGTGAGCATGTTGTAAGCTTTACGGTCCCCCAGGTTGAAGTCCCAAAACTTCAATGCTATAACCTTGTCCTAATCTGCGTAGTAGGTGCACACTCCTTTCAGTAGGTATGCAGTGACTAGGGTGTATTCAAAGTCTCTAGGGACATTATCCCTGTTAATCTCACCATAAGCTGGTAGGATGGATGGCACTAACTTCGCATTGGCTATGTCTTCCTTATGCTTAGTTCTTCTTTATGTGCCAGCTCGAGACTTTCCTACTCAAGCATTAGATGGGGAGGCTTGCACTCCTCCCATCGATGATGCTTGGACTCTGGTGGACATTCTTCTTTTCGACATGGTTCTCTCAGTCATTAACTCAAGAAGGACCTCTATGATGAATTCCTCAAGTTAGGTGAGCTCCTCGGACATACGCACTCGAGAAATATAATTGGGGTCGCAATGATCTCAAAATGTTGCACTAGGATGAACAATCTACTTGCAATGATCACTGTAGACAATCACCAATTCTGCAGGCTTCGATTTCTCAGTTGGCAAAAGTGTTCTTCGGGCACGGTGCGACGAGCTAAATAGGAAATTCATCAACGGTCTGCTTGCAACGAGTATGAAGCTTTCATGAACATTGATCCATTCGTTATGGCGTGGTCCAATGGTCTAGTAGTGATCTTTTAATGCTTTTCTGCCAGTTCGGGGTGGAAGTTGAGCAGTTCTATCTGTCCAACGGCTATATTTCTTTGCCATGGCGAAGTGCCATATGTCATTATTCTGGTATCTTGATGAAGCTCAATCCCTGTGATTTTTCCTTCTGCGAAGTTCCCTGTAGAATCTTCTGTAATTTTTTGATCTTGGCTCTCTTCTTACTTAGCTTCCTAGCCTTCTTCCCAGTGAGCTTCGTCTCGATCATCCTTTTTTCATTCTGATCCTTATCCTCTCTCGACATAGTCACTTTTTGATGCTGAGATTCTTTCTTCAGATCCAAGGGTAATACACCTTCATCATATGGATTAGGTATTTCGGTCTTCTATGGTTCCTCTAATGCACTTATAGCTTCGACATCCAAGTCCTTAGTGTTTAATAGCTTAGATATGTTCTTTTGTTCTTCCATCAAGTAGGCGATCTTTCTAGTCATAAATTCCATGAGTTCTTGCTTCTTTTGTTCTAGGGTTTCCTTTTCTGTTTTTCTTTGGATCTGATCTTTTTCAATCCAGATCTTGCCTAAAAAAGATGGAAATGCGTCATAGTTCTCAATAAATTTAATAACTTTGAATTCTTCCTACGTCAAAGCTCCATGGGTACTCATAGCTATCTGGGTAATCCTGCCACATAGGGTTACCATTTTTCCTTTAAACAATCTTATTTTTCCTGGTGAAGGAACCATAGCAGGCCTTCCTAGGGTTTCCCAAGTACTTTCTGTCATAATGTTCATCTGTGTTCCCTCATCCAGAGCAAATTCAATGTCGAAGTCTCCTATTCTTACTTTGATTTTCTCCTTTTCTTTGAAGATCTCTAACAAACTGGCATCTTTATGTTCATCCAGGGTTTCTTTCATTTTCAGCAACACAATCTCTGATTCTTTCTAGGGTTCTTCTATAATCTTAGTCTCTTGATCTCCTTCAGGGTTTGCTTGCTCTCTATTCAGCCTTTCAAGTCTAGAAATCATTCTAGGGCAATCCAGTACTTCATGGTCCATAGCCTTACAATATAGGCAACTAGGGTTTCTCCCAGGGCATTCCTTAGCAAGATGTCCTGGTCTTCTGCAACTGTAAAAAAGAGTTAATCCTCTCTTTCTCTTCAATGATCCCCAACTTTTCTTATACTGTGCGCTAGGATCATAATGGTGAACCTGCAAAAATTTCTTTCTAGGATCCGGCATCCATTGGTTAGTCCAAAAATTCTTTTTATGGATAGGTATAACATATCTATCATTATTCTTATCAGATATATTCATATCAAACGTTCTGTCATCTAATAATGCCCTAGTTTTCAAGCTAGGACAAAATTTATCAAGCATACCTAAATCCATACTTTAGAAACAAAAAATTTCACCTCTTTTACTTCTACAGGGCACAAAGCTTCCAGATCTAAGAAATTTTAACTATTCTTACCTTTATCGGAGCACAGAGCTTACAGATCTTACTTCTTTTCTTCAGTATCAACCTCTTTTCTTGTAGATATAGCTTCTTTCCTTCAGATCTGTCCTTCCTTCTTCAACACAGAGCTTTTTAGATCAAGTGGATCACTGCGCACTAGGGAATAGATCCATGCACAGAGATTTTACAATTTTAGGATGAATCTTTGCACAAAGCTTCTTCTGCTTAGTTCCTAGCAATCATAGTTTCAGTCCCGGCAATGGAACCATTTGTTGGCACAGGGGCAGACCCAGGGTTTAATGCTACAACAACACACCAACAAAACCCTAACTACCGGCCCTTTTGGCAACACCTGCGAAGTAGATGAAGTCTCACCCGAGGTAGAGGCAGGGGTGGTTGTAGGACTCAGATGTCTGCAACCTTAGCTGGGACACATACCTGTGATTCTAACACTTAACATAGCACTTAGCAGTTAATCTTCATTAATATTCAATCTTATTATACTTCACAGATAGCACAAAGCATCACAACATTTACTTAGATCTAAGATCTTTCAACACTTAGTAACATTAAACAGATCAGATCCTGTAGATCAACACTAATCATATTCATACATATCAGAGATAACATTCATTCATAGCTCATAAGCACACAACATAAATATATCTATCTAAACACATCAAAGCACTTAGCAACGAAAGATACAAGCACATCAAGTCGAGGCACAGAGCACAACACACAGATTTACCATGGTTCACCCCCACCCTTGGGTTACGTCCACAAAGTCTTCTTCTTTATTAATGTCTTTAATTGGTTGCAGCACAAAGCCTCCAAACCTTACTGCGCACATGACAGAAGATCTGTGCAGCTCGCTAGATCCTTCTTCCTTGCCTTACAACACAAAGCCTTCTACAGTCTCTCACAGGGACTTGCACTCAGCTCTACAAGTCCTACACAAAATGCACAAAGCCTTACAATACTTGATCACACAGATCCAACTCTTAGCACTTTAGCCAACTTGCACTAAGCAATCACCAAGTGCACTAAGCAACAAATTCTATTATTTCTTACATTGCCTATCTATTTATACATTACAAAAGTGGGCCTAAGCGTGGGTGAACCCACGGGCCGACATCCCTTCCCCATTACATTAACCCAAAACCCTAAAAGGACACAAAAAGGGGTCTAGCTTCCACAATTTCCTCTTTGTGCTGCACTCCATCTTTGACAAGCTGTCGAAGTCCCAAAAACGGTCAAATATGACCAAGTGTTCCTCAAAAATTGGTCAAGGGCCAACACATGTCATCTCCGGGCTCTACATGCTCTATGTATTTTCCAAGGGTGTTCCCTATATTTCGAATGGTGACATCATTCCAACAGTGTAAGCAAAAGGTATGATAAACAAACACATACATGAAAAACCAACAATATATCATTTTTCAGGGAAGAAGTCAAGTGTCCAATGATTGAGATACATACCTTTGGAACCCATAAAATAAGGGCCACTTCTTTTTTTATTGGTAAGTATCTATTGTATTAACTATAGACAAAATATACAAAAAGAGTTGAGAAAATCCAACCCCAGGTGACCATGACAATCTCTAGGAAACCAAAAGGACTTTACCCTGGGGGGAAACTAGGACAATAAGTTGTTCATACGTTTTTTTTCAAAACTGTATAAGATTTATCTTAACATAATTATACTTCTACCTAACAGTAACTAGCTTGTAAATATCTAGAAAACAGAGATAATCAAGAAAACTAAAATCAGAGCATCTTCCATCAACCATCATGAGGAACATGTGGATGAGTGGTAGCAGAAGCATTCATTTGAGCAACAACAGTCAAAATTTCTAGACGCGAGTAGTGTCAATCTGGAGGAGTGAAGGATGCACCCAACTAATTTTCCATCCACGAGAGAACCTCGACAATGTAAGCATTCTAAATTTCTAGAGCCTACATGTGCCCCTTTAACTACATGTAATAATCATCTTTGGGTAACATCCCTAGATCTACCAGTGATTTTGTGTGCCGATAGAGCTCTATTGAGCAAAAGAAGATGGAATTTTTGGTTTTGGTACAACCTAGATCCAAAGTTAGACCTCCAACTTCATTCTCCACTTCCTTAGCCTATTTAAATTCTAGAACAAGCTGAACTTCCTCCTCTAATTCTTGCATGGAAACCTTGGTTACTTTAAGGACAATGTCAGAGTAAAACTATGCTACTCCTATAGCAGCTTTGGCAGTATGGAATTGATTGGTTGCATGATGATCGGGTCTCCTGCCTCGTGGAGCCAAGAATCCAATAGTAAATAGAGAGGGAGAGTGAAACAGACCCAACAGAGAAACATAATAAGAGACATTACTATCCAAATCAACAGAAGACAAAACAAGAGCCAAAGCTACTCGAGTCAGCTCTGCATTCTCCTTTCCTTCCTTATATGTATTCTTCATCAAAGTCTGAATGATAAGAATTTGGGTTGGTAACATCCCCTCCAAGCCTGAAATCATATCCCAAACCCAAACGTCCTTCAACATTGTCTACATATGTGCCAATTTGACTTGCATGTACCTAGCAATTCCTAGTTTCTTCATTGGAACAGGCTCATCTATCCCTACTACCATCACTCCTTTTGTTGATATGATCATTCTCGTCATATCTTGATGTCTTGAGGTTACCATTTTCTTGTTGCGATATGACATGATCTAGTTGGAGGTGATCTTCATTTGTAATGAGAGTATTAGGAGTAATGCCAGAATCAATATCCAACATGATATCACCTAAGGTGCCTCTCAAAATTAACTCTCGACGTACTTCCACAATAAGGGCCACTTATAAATATCATATCTCGGTCTTCTTTTTCTTCGAACATGAATGTGAAAAATCCCCTGCCACAAAAGGAGTGGGAAAATTGGCCTTTGATCAGGGGTTTCTAGTTTTTGTCTACCCAAATAGCCATAACAAGAGGGGACGCCTAGATACCTGTGAATTGGTCAATTAAGCCATTTTCCACAAAGAACAAAGCAAGGTTCCTAGAGTTATCTTAGACTGGGATGCTCGCAAATTCTTCAAGTTTCTTAACAAATCTAGATGGGGGTTGCTTGTTGGATTTAGGGAGGGTGACAACTAGAGAGGTGAAAGTGATGATATCAGGAGAAGGGGAGGGGAAACTAACACCCCCTCTAGAGGATAAAGTCATGAGTGCCGAAACACGGGATAGGGTTTACAACAGAAGCATAGCCGAGCATTTTTTTGGTGGGGATATCATGAGTAATGTTGTTTGCAAGTAGATTCTACATGCTAAAAAGACCTAATTTTTGTTGCTAATAAGGTTGTGGTATCGATTTATATTATTCAACTATTATAATATATTAAATTTATTTAACTGAGTTTAAATTATTAAATATAAAGAATATATAATAATAAATTTTGATCTATACACTTTCGATGAAACAAGTTTACACATTTTAACTCTATTACCAACTTTACGAATATTTTGCTAAAAAAGTATGTAAAAGTATATAAGTATTAGTTGGATTTTCTATTTAAAAAATATGCTAAGTATTGCATTTCATTGATTTTGTATCAACATGTATGTAAATATTGGATTTGGTTAATGAAGAAAAAAATAATTTGAACAGTTATTCTTATGAAATGTTATTTTTCATTTATTTTATTGATAATGTTATAACAATTGTTCATAATTAAATTGATAATTGTTATATTTTAAAAAATCATTATTTAAAAATTATAATTAATTAATCATTTTTCATTAAATTTAAATTATTAAATATGAAAACAAAATCATTAATAATAATGAATTTTAATATGCAAAATTTGTTTTAAATGACTTTATGAATTTTTACTCTACCACCAACTCTATGAATCTCCTCATAAGGAAATGTAAGTATTAGTTTTGGTTAGTGAAGAAAATAATTTATCTGTTAAGGTTAAAAGAATATTAAATTAAATTAATTTTATATGAATATTTTAAAATATAAAAAATATTAATAAAACTCAATAAATAAAATAAACAAAAGTCCTTGTGTAGATGTTATAGGACTTAGTCTCCATCTTTGATGTAATGATTGTAACATGCAACCAACCACTTTATAAAACAAATGTCGAGTTACGCTATACATTTGCATTAGTTCCATTGAAAATCCAAAAATTCAATTACCCAATCTTTTTTTCTTATGCCCCAAGGAGACATCTAAAGGTAGACCCAATGTAAGGCATTTTTTACGAGTGATTGATGGTCTATAAAATTTATAATTTATTAACAACTCGTTACATGGAGACAAACTATGTATTGCATGCACAACAACAAATCTGGATACCTTTCTTTTCATAAAGAACTCTTTGTCATTGGAGTGTTCCTCAGAGGAACAATTTGCATTAAATAATGAGGACCTAAAACAATTTATGAACCCTACAATGTTCCCATGAGTTCATGGATGACCATCGATATATAATAAGTTTTTCCTGTTAAAGTTTCCAAAAGCATAACCATTCATGCACATATTATACATGGAAATGCTATGTTTATATTTAACAATATTCAAGTAATCAGACCAACTATAAAGAGGACCACAAAATGACATAAGTGTTACTGATTGTTTGGGAGAAATAGATACATGTGAAAGGATAAACAACCCAAGATTTGTGATATATATTTTAGAATTGGAAATCAAATAACTATTACTGCAAGAAGAGAATTTGGTTCCAACATCAAGCACATGCATGGAAGACAACCAAGTGCCATACAAGGCTTGGTTGCAACAGGTTTGGTATTTAATTTGGATATGGACAGAAAGAGGGAAATCATCACTACCTTCCAACAATTGAATAGACTTTGATGTGTACTTGGAAATTGTTGCTCTTAGCTCACACAACTTTTTGGATCTCCTAGTAGAGATGTTTTGGATAGTATTGATATCATACTTTGGCTCACTATAACTCTTCCTTGACTCAATAGAAGGAGACTGATTGGTCAATTTAGGACAAAACTTAGTTGATCTGGCTTCCAACTTAAAAAAAAAGGAACATATGGAAGTGTTCCTACGTGTCTTTTTTATATCACCTATTAGAATCTTGACCGCAGTGGGAGGTATTAGACTGTTAACTTTGGGTATTTGATCATTAATATAATGGGACAATGTGTCACGTCGAGGGTTCTTCTTCAACCCTTAAAATTTTGAACAACCACATACTTTTAGAGTGTCATAAACGAGATCTAATGCAAGCTACAATATCGTTGACCTAGGCTGGTTGATGGAAGATGGCATGTTACAATTGTCAGGGTAAAGTAGTTGTCCATTTTCATCAAACATTTGTCTGTGGTATCTTTCTCATGATAAGAGCTTGCAACTATTTTGGACTGGTGGAATATATTGCACATCCAAACTCGATCCTAAATCATGATCTTGCAAAATTCAATGAACAATTATTCAAATGCACATGCTCATATGATATAAATTCAATTAGATAAATGAATTATAAATAAAATCTATAATTACTTCAAATGGCAGGGGAGAACTTGACGAACTTGCAATGATATGGAATGAGTTGGAATATGAATAATTCCCCATTTGATATTATAACCTTTTTTCCCTACATTTGAGACAAAATCATCATCAATACATGAACGAATTCTTAAAAGAAAGTTTGGGAAGCATAGAAAAATCTAACTTCAAACATACTTTTGAATGGTTTTTAAAAGTTATCGGTGTTCTTAATTAGTTATAAACACACTAGTGAATCTATATATAAGAAGGCATTGATGTGATCAATTATGAGAAGCACCGAAGAGTCACCTCCATTATTACCTCCGCAAGCAAAATCTCTAAAAAAATTAATTGTGGAGGTTGGCATTTTTATTATGTCAATAAAATTGAAACCAGTGTGTTTGTACGTGGATAACACACCAAGGTGCTTAAAATTGTGTAGGGCACTGATTGTATAGTGCAAAAATAAATATTTTTTTTTAAATGTATACATTTTTGTTAGTTCTTTTATACGTGCAAAGCGCACTGGTGCACTTTACAGTGCATTGATGCTTTAAAGCACATAAGTGTGCTAAACTATATAGTGCATCGAAAATGTAAGTTACAAAAAAACAATGCTCACGTTTATCATCAAATCATCAAAATATATAGCGTAAAAATGAGCGAGAATTTAATTTTTCAAAATGTATGTGTTTATAAATGAAAACACTATTCATTATTTCATTATTTTGGAAAAATTTAAAGGGGAGATTTCTGCAAGAGAGATTTACCAGCAAAGACTTTGGAGTGAGTTGGTTTTTTTTAAGAGCCAAATTTGGAAGGGATCACCCTAGGCCACATACAAATAAGTAGAGGAGAAATTCGAGGTCTGTGATTTCATTCTATTGATCATCTCAATCTTTCCCTATTTGATTCAAATTATTTTCAGTGCATTTTAAAAATAAAATAAAAGGGTTTCATAGTTACCTTCGATATTGAAAGCCCTATATTTCTTGTTGTTTTTCTTGGTTCCCCTCTCTATATTTCACAAAGGGATTTTCTTTTTTTAAGCTATAGATTTTTATAATATTTTTTTACTTATATATGGGGCGTTTAATATATGTTGCAATGGTACCACTCATTGCATTGGATCTGAAACCCTATCGCTATCAGGGTTTTTTTCAAAAAACTTTTATGCCACGTGCAATGCACACCATATAGTAATGTCACATCGGTGCGCTTATTTATGTCAACATCACTGATTAGTTTAACATATAAATATCATTGATTTTAGTATCATGTGTGTATGGATTCGACAGTGTGCAGTAAGTTATAATGAGAATTGGTGCGTATACTTATACTGAGCGCATGGGGTCATACTCTTTTATTATAAGCACTTACATATTATTTTGTAAAACTATTTCATAATTTCTATATCTGACGATTTTTATTTTTTTTTATAAAAGATGGTCAATAGAAGTTCAAGGAAAACAACTAATTACAACAAGCATAATGGTAGCTCATCCCAACAACAGAACAAGGCAAGTTTTTTAAGTTTTATTAAAAATTTAATCATATATTTCAATTATCTACAGGTTTAAATTAATGATGTGTATTCGTTAATGCATGTCATGTAGAGCAAAAACTTGAATAAACTTGAGAAGATTATTCACAATCTAAGTGAAAAAGAGAGTAAAAGACTTATGGAAATGTTGCAAAGAGAGGAATTAGGTGGATCAAAAGGTAATCAACATGAATTTTTTCTTTGACTTTTTACAAAAAATGAATTTTTTAACATAATTGCTAACAAGTTATAAACACTCCATTTCACAATTTTGTATTGTTATGCAAGGACAAGTAGCAAGGTGATGCAACCCCCCTAGCTCAGAAGGGTCTGCCGACCTCCCGGTCACTGGATTGTTCTTCTCCTCGGGCTGTAACAACTCTTTGGGTTCATGCTAGAATCTTTACTAACAAATCCACAAGTCCTTGTGCGAGACTCCGCCTATACAAACTAGCACGAGGCATAAGATATTCTCCCACGTGACCACGACGCTATGACCATGGTCCACACCAAAAGGTGCTTCACGTCTCATGACTTCGGGAATATTTGTGTGATACAAATCCAACACTCTATCCTCTGAAATCTCGAAACCTGACTAGGGCCCTAGCAAGTGCTACCCCTCTCTCCTATGTACTCGGTGTGACCTCCCTCTAGGAATTGGGTCCCAACTCCCAAATATTTTGGGATTTCACACTTTGAAGAACCAGTGAACGACCCTTCCTTCCCTTCCAAATATCTGATTCACGAAGATCCGACGGTTTCATATCCTCCACTAAACAACGGTCCAAATTGAGTCGATGATTCACCTTTCGTGATTTTGGGAAAGTCTTCACTTCCGTTCTCCTGATGACCAAATCTCTGAAACCGTAACTAGACTGGATCGATAGTTCACAAATATCCCTATCCAACGGCCTGGATTAGATCGAAATTTCGCATAGCGGGACTTCACGTATCGCGAAGTTGAAAGACTCTTCTCTTCTATTCTTCTGATCCCCAAAATGTTGAAATTCTCTCGGGACAATCAATGGTTGAGCTCTCTTCTCAATCGGCGGCTAGGATCTTTTCGTGATTTCGTGTTTCATGGATTCCACTAATTTTCCCTTTGACTTCCTTGAGTCACGAGTCAGCGAAATGATGATCGTTTTCCACGCGTCTCTTCTAATGGATGATCCCGATGATTTCAGAACTTATCTTGTGCAACTTCTTCCAGATCCAACGACTATTGGTCCACATGCCAGATCTGACGATTCAGATCTATTCTTCCTCTTGTGCTCTCTCTTGAATGTCTGGAGATGGATTCGACAGTCCAGATATTTTCCTTGCAGCTTATCCGACGACTATTATGCTCCTCCTCCTAAGCTTTTGTGGTTTCTTCCTAGACTTGGAAGATTTCGATACTTTGAAGGTTTCAAACTTCAATTATCTTGTGAGTCCAACTCCTAGATCTCATCAACACTTGTAAACGGTTATCCCTTCTGAGCTTCTTCCCTTGAAGGATTTTTTATCTCCCACGCACACCTTGCATTCTCGGATTTCGAATAACTCTGTTTGAAGGATTTTCTTGAAAAGAAAGTGCTTCTTGCCCACCTGGCATTCTTTGGCTCTAGTTCTTCGAATCTTATTAGATTTTTGACATTGTGCACACCTTGCACCTGGTCTAAGTTTCCTTGGTTCTCTCTGAACTTCTCTCTGATTCAATCTGAGACTCGGTCGACGCACTCCTTGCGTTCAAGATGCACACCTTGCATACAAGTATCAGAAGAGAAACGATTGAAACACTCAACCAACTTTGTCACGAATTCATACAGTCAATCTCTCGAACACTCATACATGAAATGAGCTTGTAACAAATCACACACATAGAATAACATTTATTCAATCTCACATGAAATGAACACAGTCCAAGGATTTGGGACAATTTTCTGTTTGTTCTATTCATTCATGAAAATGAAAATACAAAGTGTTCCTGCTACTCTACTATGTTTGCTCTACTCTGTCTCATACATTATGTATGTTACAAATGACTTACTGAATAACTATCTAAGGACCGCTCCACGAGCTCTCTCGTCCTGTTATGAAATCTATCATTTCAAATTTAAAGCTATTACCTATTCTGTCCTATTACAATAACTACTAGTTATTGCCAGATAGAGTCAACACTCCATATTTGCAGTTCTTACAGTCCTTTCAGACTTTACAAACAAGCTACAATTTAAAATGTTGTATTCAAAAATATCTCAACTCATTAAATTCTGAGTTAAATGCTCGATTTGAAATTATGTCATTGTTGAGATGTCCTCTGTCTGCCTCCACATGTACGTTGTTGACTTTGAAGGCGATGCTCCTGCATCATACTCCTCTGGTTAAAAAAATTCATGGACTCCTATCCATGAGCTCCTGCACTGTCTTTCCATGCTTCAAAATATCAGGTTATGTGACACAACTTGCATCTTCCATTGGATGATCTTTCCACTTCACTAAATATTCAGGATATGTCTTCCTCCTAGTTTTCTTTCCATCCCTCTGTTCAATAATTCTCTCCATCTGAGGTTTTTCCGTTGTGGGCAATTGCTCTTCCCACTAAATTTCTTTTTGATCATCTGATTCTCCTGCTTCATCTCTCCTGTAAGGATACATGTATACAACATTGAATATCGGTGATATCCCAACATTGTCTGGCAACTCAATCTCATAAGCATTGGCTGCAAATTTTTTGAGAATTCTGCATGGCCCTATATTCTTCATCTTTAATTTGTTATATGTTTCCCTTGGAAACCTCTCTTTTCTCAAATGAGCTAAAACTTCATCCCCAACTTTGAATTGAACTTCTCTTCTCTTTTGATCAACTCTGCTCTTGTATTTCTGGTTGTTGTCCTGTAGCTTCTCTCTGACTCTGTCATGGAGTTTCTGCATTTATGTTGCAAACTCTTCTACTCCAGCACTTTTGAACTCATCTTGATTCAAATCTCTCAACTCTGTAATCCCTCTTGGATGTATACCATACACAATTTCAAATGGAATTTTTCCCATGCTTCTTTTCACTGAATTGTTGAATGAAAATTCTTCTTGTGCCAGAATCTGATCCCATTGTCAACCTTGCTCAGTGACTAAAATTCTCAATCATTTTTCGAGACTCATGTTTACTAATTCAGTCTATCCATCTATCTGAGGGTGATATGATGAACTAAAGGATAAGTTTGTTCCCAACCTCTTCCATAGATTCCTCCAAAAGTGTCCTACAAATTTGGTGTCTCTGTTTGAAACTATGCTCCTTGGTAATCCATGTAGTCTCACTACTTCTCTGGAAAAAAAAATTGGTGATGTGTGTGGCATCACTTGTCTTCTGGCATAGTATGAAATGTGCCATTTTTGAGAATTTGTCCACCTCAAAAAATATGGAATCGCTCCCTTTTTGAGTCCTAGGCAATCCCAAAACAAAATCCATATTGATTGCATCCCACGGCCTTTCTGGAATTGGTAATGGCTGATACAAACTAGTATTTTGTTGTCTTCCCTTTGCATACTGACAAATTATGCATTTGTTCACAAACTTTTTCACCTATGTTCTCATGCTCAACCAATAATATGAATTGCTCAGTTGTGCAAATGTCTTATCGTGACCAAAATGTCTAGCTAAACCTCCACTGTGTTTCTCTTTCAGTAGGTTGTCTCTCATTGAGCACTTCAGAATGCATAATTGGCTTCCTTTGAACAACAATCCATCCTGAATCAAATATTCAGTCCATGGGCTTTTGTCTCCCAATAAAGGACTCTTGCATGCTTCATAAGCTTCTTTGAAATCCGTATCTTATCTATACATCTCCTTGAGGTGTTCGAACCCCAAAGTCTCCACCTGGAATTCGTGTACAATCAAACTCCTTCTGCTCAAAGCATCTGCAGCTTTGTTAGCAGTTCCAACAACATGTTTAATAACAAAAGTAAAATTCTGCATAAATTCTACCCATTTTGCATGTTTCTGATTCAACTTTTCTTGCCTAGTAATAAATTGCAAAGCTTGATTATCACTGTACAAGACAAATTCTTTAGGAATTAGATAATGTCTCCATTTTTTCAAAACTTGAATCACTGCATAAAATTCCTTCTCATGCGTGGAATACTTTTTCTTGGTGTCATTCAGTTTCTCACTGAAATAAGCAACTGGCTTATTATCCTGACTCAAGACTGCTCCAATAGCTAATCCACTTGCATCGCATCTCACTTGAAATGTTTTTCCAAAATCTGGTAAGACCAAAATTGGTTGCTCTGTGATTTTCTCCTTCAACACCTTGAAAAAAATTTCAGCTTCCTCTGTCCAACTGAAGGACTTGTGTTTCTTCTTCACAGTGTCTAGCATGGGTGCACATATGCCACTAAAATTTTTGATAAATTTCCTATAAAAACTTGTTAACCCATGAAAACTTCTTACCTCAAATATGCTACTCGGCAATGGCCATTCTCTGATTGCTCTCACTTTTTCTGGGTCCATCTTCAATTCATTTGAAGAGATTACGAAACCCAAATATATGAGCTCCTTCTTCATAAAAGAACTCTTCTTCAAATTTATCAACAACTTCTCTTGCTACAACATTTCCATCACCGATGTCAAATGTCTTAAGTGTTCTTCCTTCGTCTTGTTGAATATTAGTATGTCATCCAGATATACTATGACAAATTTTCCTATGAAGTCTTTCAACACTTCATTCATCAATCTCATAAATGTACTTGGTGCATTTGTCAACCCAAATGACATGACCAACCATTCAAACAATCCTTCATTTGTCTTGAATGTTGTTTTCCATTCATCTCCCTCTCACATTCTTATTTGATGATATCCACTCTTCAAGTCTATCTTGGAAAAATAGCTTGCTCCACTCAAACAGTCCATCAAATCATCCATTCTCGGTAAAGGAAATCTGTACCTAATGGTTATCTTGTTGATGGCTTGAGAATCTATACACATTCTCCATCCTCCATCCTTCTTTGGACTTAATATAGTCGGTATTGCACATGGGCTTAGGCTCTCCCTGACTAACCCTTTCTCTAACAACTCCTGGACTTGACTCTTGACTTCCTCATTCTCTCTAAGTCTCAACCTATAAGACGTTTTGTTTGGTAAATTATCTCCTGGAACAAGGTCAATATGATGGCTTATGCTCCTAATGGGTGGCAATGAGTGTGGTAACTCATCCACAACTATATCAACAAAGTTTTCTAACAGTTCTTGGATTTCCATAGGCAAATCTTCTACATAAGTATTGGTAAGGAAAACTCTAGGCTTCCTCACTACAGCAAACTGCATTTCCTTCTCCTTCTTGACTTCATTCAAGAACTCCTTCCCACTCATGAGAAGTATGCTTGAAC
Source organism: Picea mariana (assembly GCA_032191745.1). NCBI lineage: Eukaryota > Viridiplantae > Streptophyta > Pinopsida > Pinales > Pinaceae > Picea > Picea mariana. The sequence continues at coordinate 31,148 of JASDQU010682032.1, forward strand.
TAGCTTTTGTATTTTTCTCTTTGTCTTCTATGGGTAACAACATATGTGTTCTACCATTCTTTTCTAGGATGTAGGTATTATTTCTTCCATCATGAATAAATTTTCGGTCATACTGCCACAGTCTCCCCAATAAAATATGACAGGCATCCATAGGAATTACATCACACAATATTTCATCTTTGTAACCTCCTATTTTAAATTCAACTTGGCATTGTTGACTTACCATTACTTGATGTCCTTTTTGCAACCACAATACCTTGTATGGATTTGGATGTGCAGTTGTCTTAGCTCTAGCTTTTCCACCATCTCTATGGATACTAGATTGTCAGTGCTCCCGCTGTCTATGATCACCTTGCAAATTATGTCTTTCGACTTGCAAGCAATTCTGAACAGGCTTGTTCGTTGAACTGGTTCCTCTAGTTCCTTTTCTCGTTTAAGAATAATTTTCCTCATCATGAGGTTTCTTCCTCCTTCTGTTGATTCTGCTTCCACATGTTTCTATGCTTCAACGACATGTGCTTCTCCACCTTCTTCTCTCTTTTTTTCGAGACATTCCCAAGATTTGTGTCCTTCTTTTCCACAGGTATAGCATTTAACCACGCCTCCTCTAGCTCTTCCTCTTCCTCTACCTCTGGAAAAATAACTTCTTCCTCCATGTTTTCCTTCTTTAGAACTTCCACCCTTCTCATGGTGACTATGATGTTTGTCAACTTCAGGCTTCAACTTTTGGAACTTTTCTCTGTTGGTTCCCTTGCCTCTGCTTGAATTTCCTCCTCTGCTTCATTGGCTTTGTTTCCTGGCTAATTTTTCTTCATCTTTCAAGGATGCTTGATAGGCATCCTCGACTGTACTAACCGACATCATGCTGATATCCTCTTGGATTTCATACCTCAACCCATTGATATATCTGGTTGTCTTCCCATCCTCATTTTCTTTCTGTCCAACCCTAATGTTCAATCAGTAAAATTCTTCAGTGTACTCCTTCGGTGATAAACTCCTTTTTTTTAGGTTCTGCAATCTTTTGTAAAGATTGATTTGGTAATCCTTTAGGATAAATTTGGCTTTCAACTTGGCTACCATCCTATCCCAACTTTTAATTTTCTTCTTACCATTCCTCCTGCGTTCGGCTTGCAGTTCATCCCACCATAACGTTGCATGACCTTTTAGTCTTGTCACTACATGCTTTACCATATTGTCTTATTTGATATCTTCGTAATTGAAGTATTTGTCCATAACACGTACCCAATATAACAATTCTTCAACTTCTAAATTGCCTTCATACATAGGTACCTCTATTCTTGCTCTGGCTCCTATCTTTGAAAGAGATTTTATCAAATGATCTTGTGCAACATCCTCTGCTACATTTTCTTCGACCTCTTCTTCTTCTTCGTTCTCAGCTTCAATGACATCACCAATGCCTGGTGCTCTTCTCTGCGCTATCTCCATGGCGTCCAGTATCATTCAGAGTCACCTCATCTCTTCTTCCATTTCTGCATTCTCTCTAGGCCTTCTGGGTGGCATGATTTCACTGTGTCAACTACAAACAAAAATCAATTTTCTTTGATACCACAAATGATACCAACTTTTCTCCTTTCTCCTTTTGTCTGATGTCTACAAACAAATTTAAAATTAGATCTAATACCACCTAATGGTGTGTATAAGAGTATTTTCTTCATCTACTCTCTGCTACAGAAATCAAGCAATCTGAGCTCTGATACCACCTAATGCAGCCCCCCTACGTCAGTAGGTTCTGCTGACCTCCTGGTCACTGGATCATTCTTCTCCTTGAGTTGGAATATCTCTTTGGGTTCCTGCTAGAACCTTTGCTAAGAAATACATAGGTCCTTGTGCGGGAATTCGCCTATGCAAACTAGCACGAGGCGCAATCTCGTCTCCCACTCAACCATGGCGCTATGACCATGGTCCACACCAAAAGGCGTTTCACGTCTTGCGACTTCGAGAATATTTGTGTGATACAAATCCAACACTCTATGCTCCGAAATCCCGAAACCTGACTAGGGGCCTAGTAAGCGCTAACCCTCTCTCCTATGTACTCAGTGTGACCTCCCTCTAGGAATTGGGTCCCAATTCCCAAATATTTTGGGATTTCATGCTTTGAAGAGCCAGCGAACAACCCTTCCTTCCCTTCCAAATCTCCAATTCGTGAAGATCCGATGGTTCCATATCCTCCACTAACAAACGATACAGATTGAGTCGACGATTCACCTTTCGTGATTTTGGGAAATTCTTCACTTTCGTTCTCCCGATGACCAAATCTATGAAACTGTAACTACACTGGATCAACAGTTCACAAATCTCCCTATCCAACGACCTGTATTAGATCATAATTTTGCGTATCATGAAGTTGAAAGAATCTTCTCTTTTATTCTCCTAATATCTGAAATGTTGAAATTCTCTCGGGACAATCAATGGTCCATCTTTCTCCTCAAACAGTAGCTAGGATATTCTCATGATTTCCTGTTTCATGGATTCCATGGATTTTCCCTTTGACTTCCTTGAGTCGTGAGTCAGGGAAATGCTGATCCTTTGCCATGCATCTCTTCCAATGGATGGTCCTGATGATTTCGGAACTTGTCTCGTGCACCTTCTTCCGGATCCAATGACTATTGGTCCACATGCCAGATCTAACAGTTTAGATATGTTCTTCCTCCTGTTCTCTCTCCTGAATGTCTGGACATGGATTCGACGGTCCATATCTTTTCCTTGCAGCTTATTTGACGGTTGTTGTGCTCCTCCTCCTGAGCTTTTGTGCTTTCTTCCCAGACTTGGAAGATTTCGATACTTTGAAGGTTTCAACCTTCACTTCTCCTACGAGTCCAACTTCTGGATCTTGTCAACACTTGTAAAAGGCTATCCCTTCTAAGCTTTGTCCCTTGAAGTATTTTTTATCTCCCATGCACACCTTGCGTTCTCAGGATTTTGAATAACTCAGTTTGAAGGATTTTCTTGAAAAGAAAATGCTTCTCGCCCACCTGGCATTCTTCGGCTCTAGTTCTTTGTATCTTATTAGCTCCTTGATGCTATGCACACCTTGCACTTGGTCTAAGTTTCCTTGGTTCTCTTTGAAATTCTCTCTGAGTCAATCCGAGACTCAGTCGATGAACTCCTTGCATTCGAGATGCACACCTTGCATACAAGTATCAGAAGAGAAATGATTGAAACTCAACCAGCTTCATCATGAATTCATACAGTAATCTCTCGAACACTCATACATTAAATGAACTTGTAACAATTCGTACACACAGAATAACATTTATTCAATCTCACATGAAATGAACACAGTCCAAGGATTTGGGACAATTTTCTGTCTGTTCTATTGATTCATGAAAACAAAAATACAAAGTGTTCCTGCTACTCTACTATGTTTTCTCTACTCTGTCTCATACATTATGTATGTTACAAATGACTTACTGAATAACTATCTAAGGACCACTCCACGAGCTCTCTCGTCATGTTCTGAAATCTATCATTTCAAATTTAAAGCTAGTACCTACTCTATCTTATTACAATAACTACTAGTTATTGCCAGATAGAGTCGACACTCCATATCTCCAGTTCTTACAGTCCTTCCAGACTTTACAAACAAGTTACAGTTTAAAATGTTGTATTCAAAAATATCTCAACAACTCATTAAATTCTGAGTTAAATGCTCGATTTGAAATTCTATCATTGTTGAGATGACCTCTGTCTACCTCCACGTGTACGTTGTTGACCTTGAAGGCGATGCTCTTGCATCACAAGGGAATGGAAAGTCGTCCTAAGAGGACAAAAAATATGAAGGATGTAAATGATAATGACAACTTGGTCAACAATTCATCTGGAATGGTGTTTGAAGTTAATGAGAGGGGAAAATTGTTTTATAGAACTTTGAGGGATACAATGGAAATAATGTAATAATGTATAGGCATACTTTCCACTTACAATACAAAAATCAATCCAATGACTCATACATAAACTACAAGAAGCATTTTCAGAGAAATGCTCAATCAAACTCGTGAGATTTGCAACAACAAAAACTTACAATAATAAAAATAATCATTTAAAAGGTATTATTACTAAACATGTTTTTCTATAAAATGTTCCAAAAATTACCAAATTAATTTTTTTTGCTATGTTTACTTTCATGTCCATTAAAAGTAAAATATTATGTTTTTTTCATTTTTCAAGAAGATTATGAAAATTCCAAGCAACAAATGAAGATCGACACCAACATTTCACCTTGAATATTCAAAATTTCACTACCATTCGGTGCACATGGTAATACAGGCACCAGTGTGTACAAATTATACAAGCATCGATGTGCCATAAAAAAATAATGACTCGATGCATAATATATATATGAGCATCAATGTTGCATACAAAAAACAATATGAACATTGCATACATAAACCAAAAAAGCACCAGTGTTGCATACAACAAAGAAGGAGGAACTGGTGTGTAATAATTATAAGAGCACCGATGTTGCATACAAAAAGAAAAGTCAGAACTGATGCGTAATAATTACAAGAGCATCGGTGCTTTGTAGGTTTATGTATGCACTGGTGCAGGTTACTTAAGAACGCACCGACGTGTTTTAACAATACAAGCACCAAAAAAATCATTCGCTAAACATTTGTTAAAACCTCCACTTCAAATAGCGGAGGTTGTAATATAGGTTCTTTTGAAAAAAATTCCAAATATTGTAACACTAAAAACCTCAGCTACAAGGTGTTTTCCTTATAGTATAAGAAACTTGAGCTAATTGATATAAATCACACTGGGCCCACCTAAAAGGAGCATCCATGTGTATTGAAAGTTGAATAAGTCAAAGAGAGACCATAAGTATATATTTGGTGAGATGACATGCATACAACCATAGAAGGGTGACTAGGATTGTAGCATACAAACCATCCTTCATCACAACTAACAAAGACAATATACAAGAAACAAATCGAGAAATTGAAGGAATGGGTTTATAGTAGGGTGTCACATGAGCAATATTTTAGGATGTCATCAAATGCAACAACTAGGACATTAGAATTCTCTAATTCTACATAGAGATTGAAAATAGGGAGATCCAGGACACGGTGGATGTGCTTTATTGCAACACAAATGTATTTTTCAATCAAATCATCGTTATTGTGTTTGAACATCAAAATCATAGAGTGACATAGATGATGTTCCACAAGAAATTTGTAAGTGCTAAGGCCTAGAAAAAACCATTTGAATCCATGGCATGGAGTTGGTGGACCATAGGATTATTGAAGGGCATCTGCAAAACCATCATTGCAATAAAGAATCTATGTGAACATGAGCAATGTAGAAGTTAAGGGAGTCATCACCCTCAAGATGAAACTCACCATAATGAGTCTATGAAATTCATGAGAGGAAGCACTAGATGATGCCATACCAATCACTTCAAAACTTATGCTATATCAAAATAAAAAATGGAAACAAGCAATTGCAAGGGTGGAAAATCTAACTAAAACAAAGGAAGGTGAGGAAAGTGAAAGCATGATGCACTTTTGTAGAAGTATAAGTATTCGTGTGGGCAATCCTTCCAATCTTACTAATTGTTTCCCAAAATATTCAACATTATTACTACAATTTTGTATTAGGCATGTGATCATCATGGTGCTAAGCAATAGAGATTAGGGAAGCTTGTAACTCTAGGGTGGACTAAAATTTGGCATAACATGCATCATATTCAGCCATAAAAAACCCTTTTCTCTATTCAAACCATCATAAATTTATGAAATCACTTACCTTCAAAGAAGATTTGTATTAGGTTGTTTCACTAGACCGGTCGCTAAGATGCATTAAATGGAGAAAATGAGACAAACACTCATAGTCACTATTGAAGGTGTCATAACAACATTGATGTGACGAGTGACCAAATATTTTATTTTATTCATGATCCTTGTCCTATATGAAATGAGTTATAGTAATATCACGATTCTCTTGCTATAACTAACAAGGGCGTTGACATATTTCATGATAGTCAATGACACTATGTTCGTACATTTGATGGAAAATACAATATAATATGTCTTAATCATGTTGCCATGGTTGATTATTAGGGGGTAATTGTCTTCTCAAGGATTTATTTAGAGTGAGTCATTGTTGGGTACTAGTATGTCGACATGTCCATGCACCGGACATTCCATGCATGGGAATCTCTAGATATCAAGATAGTGAGGCAAGGGGAAGCAAGGTTGAATTGGGGATTAACAAGTCATTACAAGTAGTGGTGAAGGAAAGTGTTTTTTGGGAGTATCTGGAGGGTCTAGTAGTAGTAGTAGGTGAAGTTTCTTCAAGCAAGACAACAACAATACAACAAACAAGGGGGTGATGCTTAGGGCCAATGTAGAGCATGGAATGGGTTTAGAGGTAAGGGAGGCATGAGAAGGAGCAATATTGTGGGGGTGGGGGCACTAGGAAAATAGTTGTGGGGTTAGTGATGCCATTGTTTCTCTTTAGGATTTCAAAATCAATGGCTCACTTATGTTACAAAGTATATGACAAACATGGAAGATAATTTCTCTTGTACTCTCTTGACATTAAAGTGTTCTTTGGAGAGGATTGGATATGTCTTGACATTCAATTTGGACTTGGAAAGAACTTCATTCTACCCTTGTTCATGTGGAAAAATATCTTCCTATGAGATCTAAGAAAGATATTTTCAAATGGAAATATCTTTGGGGTGAGGGCGCTATATCATGGAAGACTTGGAATAATCTGTCACAATAATTTTGATAATTCAAGCAAACAATATTCCTATTCATGATATTTCAACAATGATTTTTCTCAATGAGGTATACAAACAAAATATGTTCACTCCAAGGCCTAATCAGTTGGTTTGGATGTGGAATGATAGACTCATATGGATCTCCAAACCTAGACAACTATACCAATGCCTTAGTAGTCACTTCCCTCTTGAAGAGAAGTTGAAGTGCTTCTTAGATGAAACGACAAATGGGTGAATAGTCTTCGAATGGTGTGGTCATTTAGACTCTTAGACATGTTGCTTCATGTGGCCTCTAGTCTTTAGGGCCTACCATTCAAGGAATACTTGCCTCATTGGGGATTCACTGATGACACAGATCGACATTGTGGTCAAATTGAGATAGTTTGTCATTTTTTGGAATTGTAATTTTTCTTGTGAGAGTTAGACTTTATTTGGGACACCTAGAGAGCTTCCCTCTTAGGAAATGGTGATCCCATTGGCCCCTTCCACTATAGAGGGGTTTGGCACCATGTACAAGTGGTTGCAATGTATTCTATATTGTTTCTTTTAGACATTGATTACTTGTAGATCTATCTATGTATTTTAGAGTTAAAAGCACATCCCTTCTAAGTAATGCATGTGGTTTTTCCATTGAAGCACAATTTGACTCGAAGCTATTTTTTTAACATTTAGGTAGTTGTGCTTGATCATATAATTGTTGTATCAAAATCTTTGTTATTATCAGTAGCATTAAAAAGAAAACTAACGCATAGTCATAAAGATGTTGCACAGTAAGAATACTACAAAATATCATACCAAATACTTTTGCATGAGGATAAAAAACATTTAATGCAAACCCTAAGTTGCATGTAATCTACGTGTTAATTGTACATCAAATGTGGATAGGATGCATTGCACGAAAACCACCATGTGTCATAACACCAACGTTACATGTAAATTTTGGTTGTACAACTTGTTGACACTATTACATACAATTGTCATGTACCATATGAGAATTGTTGAAATTATCGTATGCATCACAACTTTAAAGATTTTTCAAAAATCTTTTTTCCGATACTCTTTGCACTCTTATTTACATACCCTTTGTATTAAATAAACCCATATAAAACAAATATAAAGTGATTTCCCTAACACCTTTAATTCACTATGATATTTTAAGAGATCACAAATTTTAGACCAAATACATTTGATACATATACAACATAAAAGTTCTAAAATTGTACATCAAACACAACCACAATATACATATTTCACATCTTGCTTCCATATAATTATTAGTCCCTGCCGTAGGCATAGAGGGACTATAGCGATCGATAATTTGTTGACCTCATATTACTTTGTCCTTTGACCACAAATATTTCCATATTATCTATTGTTGGAACCAGGGAACTAAAATCTTCGATTTTTATATAATAAAAAGTACCATATATGTCATGATTTGATTGGACAACGAAATGGAGGTCTTATTTCCGGCTTCACTATTCCCAATGTTATATATGTTGGCATATCCAAAGTATTTGATCGTATATGGTTTTTTTGAATCATATATTTTCTTATGCATTGTTGGAAGGTGGATTAATGCTAGCATTAGTTCAAATGTTTGACTTAGCATTTTCTGCTAGCTAAATTTATGCCAATGTTTGATATGCTAGGATATCCAAAGCTTGTCCTTTGAACACATTCTCTACTGTTCGAACTATTGTTACATAAATTATAGTAAATTTATTTTGGTACATTAGAGACCTGCCACATTGCATTTTTTCTTAAATGTTTACAGATCATTTCTGACAGACTTAAATGTTTACCTAAAAGGCTTGGCAGTGTTGAAAGTTTACTTAACAGGCCTGTTATAATACATTTTCTTCTGTTTTTTAATTTTATATGCAATGTTCTTTGCAGTCAATTTGGGCAATATTGTGCTTCAGCGACATTGCTGCTTCACTGGTCCATGTTTGCTTATTGCATCTCCATTGATTTCTTATTTGCATGTTGTTTTTGTTCTTGTTTGTTTGTTTGTCTTGTTGCAATTTGCACGTTTGGGGTTCTGCAACCTGCAACCGCGATTGGAACTGCGTCATTCCTGGTGGACTGGTTGCTCCTTGCTTCTTTGTTCGTTGGATGTTGTTTATTGTTGTTTGATTCAACTTTGCAGGGTTTGGGTCTTGCGGCTGCAGTTGGGCCTTTTGGTGGTTCTTAACTAGTTTCTTGTTTGTTGCTTTCTCTTCTTTGCATAAGGTTTGCAATGTTGGGGTGGTTCATCCACAGTTGGATCTGTTGTTACATTTTTTTGCAGTTGCATGCCCATAAAACACTATTAAGATAAAATAAGATGCAAAATTTTGTAGTCGATGTGCATTGCATATGTTCGTCTTGTTGTAGTTTGCACGTTTGGGGTTCTGCAACCGCGATTGGAACTGCATCATTCCTGGTGAGCTGGTTGATGTTTTCTTCTTTGTTCACTAGATGCTTTTTATTGTTGTTTGATTCGACTTTGGAGGGTTCGAGTCCTGCGGCTACAGTTGGGCCTTTTAGTGCTTCTTAACTGGATTGTTATTTGTTGCTTTCTCTTGTTTTCCTAAGGTTTGCAATGTTGGGGTGTTGCATCCACAGTTGGATCTGTTGTTACATTGTTTTGCAGTTGAATTCCCATAAAATACTATTAAGATAAAATAACATACAAAAATTTGCAGTCGATGTAAATTGCTTCTCTTCCGCCTTCAACCAGAGTTTGTCGGCCTCAAACTATATTTCATAGCCAGCGATGTTTTTTCCATGGTTTATGTCTTACTGTGGTTTCATAGTTATGAGATTAAGTTTTGTTGTGTGAGCGATATAGTTGTTCTCTCCCTTTTTTTTCCCGCACGGAAACTGCTTTTGTGCTTCTATAGTTTCTCACGTTTCTATGGTCGCGAGTTCCTGGTGTGGCGAACTAACAAATCATTACCAACCGACCGTTGTTCAATTTCATACTTAGCAAATTTTGTGGACGCAGCTTCGCGGATAGGTGTTATCGAACTATGGTAGCTCATGTTCGATGTATACATCTTGAACCGAGAACTTTCGTGCTCTACAATTCAACCCCGCACTCCTTGAACTCGCAACCGTGCCTCTGCCTGCGATGAGTTTGTCTATCCAACCTACATTTCCATACTTAGTCAAGTTTTCAAAGTTTGGTGGGTTGACACCTTTCCGGGTTCAAAAAATTTTAAAATCATTTGTTGCTCCCCTCCATCCCCGCTAACTTCTGCCCTTCCCAATAGACATTAATTATGCTTTCAAAAGTCACAACCGACCAGACATGTTCGAAAAGATTGCCTTTAATAAGCGGAAAGCTCAAGGACATCTCCCATTAAAATGAATAGACAGGCGAATATTATGGGATCTGGTAATTTCTTTTACCTCCATTTTGAATTTGCAAAAAAAAAAAAAAAAAATATTGGCTCTTTTAGTTTTTTAAAGGCTTCATCATAGTAACAATCCAGTACTGTACTAGTTCGTTGTCATCCACGAACGTGTCACCCACAAATTCCTTGACGTCATGTCCCTCTTTAATAGTGTGCATATGTTAGATGTAAGATTTGAGAATCTGCTCGGATATGGGAATGTTAATACGTGGTATTAGTCACTATTCAGCGTACATATTCGAAAAGATTGGCATTAATAAGAGAAAATATCGAGAACATCTGTCATTAAAACAAATTAACCCAAAATCTACGGAAGATCATACTGTCATCCTCCAACGTTTCTTTTAAATACTTATTGCCATTTCTCTCTATCATCAAAGAGTTGGGCTTTAGGGTGCCTTCGTTCTAATGTTCCTGGTCATGGACATGTAAGACAACTTAGAGATGTGATTGAGGCCCAAATGAAAGAAGAGAGACTGGTTTTATGTGACGTGAGATTTGAGCCAAAAAAAACTCTGTTATCCAACAAAAACTCAGACATGGGAAAAAAAAAAAGAACAACTATCTTATGGTTGGTGTTCTCCCTGTATTTGATGCTTTGGTTGGTTGAAAAGCCTGCCTGGAGATTTGTTTGTTGATCTTCTTTGTTTTCTTGCTGGGAGTTGTAATGGATTTTGAGGTCACGTGCAACATACTTCTTCGTTAAAGTATATAGTTTCTTCCAACAACACAGATTTGGCAAGTGTATCGAATTCTACATATCACAGAAGACTTTGTCTTCGTTAGGGCCATCACACTTACCATGGCTTGCAAAGTGGTCTGTGATGTTCGTAAATGACATGAAATATTACTCCATTTGTGAATGTACTCAAAAGCGGGTAACAAAAACTGTATGGGTGGATAAAAGGACATATTATCACTACAAAAGTTTCTATTTCAAAGTTTGTTGAGCTACTTCTGGGTGTGGTAATAGACTTGGCAGAAAGCCATGTTCTTTGTCAAAGTTTGTTCTATTTCCTCTGGATGTAGTTACAGACTCCACATATTTGGCATCATCTCCAAACATTCCAGACCTTTCTGTGGGCCACCATATCTGCCACCACTATGATGAAAGATATATTCTGATGCGATCTGCAACATTTGATACACTTGTCAGACCTGTGCTGATGTGATCTGCAATGTTTGATACACTTTCTAGACCTGTGCTGCTCGAAGAATTCATGTACTTCAACAGAAGAACATTTTGCAGCTAGCTTGGATGTTCCTTCCAATTTACTATAATAAAACAAAGAAGTTCAACATACAAATCTTCAGGCAGGTTTTTCAACCAATCAGATGATCGAATACAGGGAGAATAACAGTGACAACATACTTGATTTTTTTTTTCTGTCCCATAGTTGATGTCACATAAAACAACTCCCTTGACTTTGAATTGGGCCTGAACCACATTTCTAAGTTGTCTCGGATGTCAATGGTAAGGAACATTACAACAAAAGCACCTTAAACCCCAAGTTTTCGACGCCAGAGGGAAACTAATACTGAACAAAGAATGGAATGTTGAATAACCAGCCAATGCAAGCAGCCCATATCATGAAGAGACAAGCTATTCAAAAAACTGGGATAGATCTAGTTGGCAACACCAAATAAGTCCAAGACCCAAAATTGATATTCAACTCATTTTTTGCGAATAAAGGATTTGATCGTCAAGAAAACTGTCAGCAAGCTTCATAATTGCACATATTTTTTATTGGTCGGTAGCAGGCCAAATCACAATCATTATGGAAAATAATCTCAGTTGTATTTTGTAACCCATCTTATTTGAATATAGAATATTTGTGGTTTTTTTTTATAGTGTTTTCCAATCTCTGGTATTGCTTTTCATTTTATTTTGTACCTTTTTTTCCTGTGTGTCGTTAAACATGGACGACAAGATTTTCTTTCTATTGCCCAGTACTTCAATTTAAATAAAAGCTACTATGTTCATTGTTTACATTTTACATGGAAGAATAATTTGTCATAGGCCATACTTATGTGGCATCGACCCTATACTTAAAGAAAGAAATTGGAGGACCTGTCATGCTTTCATTCTTTTGGTCACGTAAATAGAATGAATTAATGAGATACAACAAGGCAACTCAAGTGTTCAGGCCATGTTCATGTTCAATATCTTGCATATATTGCAGCTTCTTCTATTTCATGATATCTGTGCATATATACTAATATGATTACTATTGGAATAAATATAAAAACTTCCTCTTACCCAAAACTTAGCCAATTATTTGGCCACCGGGTCCCGGGTTTGCGGTATTCAACAACTATGTTCTATGTTCCATCATACACATCTTGCAGCCAAAGAGCTTCTATGATCTACAATTTATGCTTTAACTAATGATAACTCACCTCCTGGCCACCGGGCCCTGAGTTTGTGATATCCAACAACTATGTCCCCTGTTCCGTCATATACATCTTGCATCCAAAGAACTTCCGTGATCTGCAACTCATGCGTTAACTAGTGAAAACTCACTAGGGGTTCGAAACAACTGTGTTCCCTGTTCCATCATATACATCTTGCAGCCAAAGAACTTTCATGATCTACAATTTATGCTTTAACTAGTGATAACTCACCAAGGGTTCGAAAAGCTTAGCATTAATAAAGGAACAATTGATTTTCTTCTCTAGGATACTTAGCCCTTTTCCCCTTTTCTTCTTCTCGTCTATTATCACTTTCTGGTTATATAGTTAGTCACCTTTCTATCATCGCGGGTTCCAGGGTTGGTCGGCTGACATATCTTCATCTCCATCTATATTCTCACATGATGAATTTAATCGACCGGTCTTCCTTTCCATACTTAGCCGATCTTATGAACACGGTTGTCGGGTTGGCGCTTTCGAACTCTGTTGCTTCTTGTTGCGTTATATACATCTTGTAGTAAAAAATTTCATGGTTTCAACGAAATTTGTGAACCGAAGACATTCCTGCAAATTGGGAGATGATTTTCATTTGAAACATAACTAATCCATGACTATTTATTAGTATGAATATTATTGAAATAAATATCAAAACTTTCTCCATTAATACATATTAGTATGAATAATATTGAAATAAATATCAAAACTTTTGCTTGGCCAATACTTAGCCAATTATTTGGCCACCAGGCCCCGGGTTCGCAGTATCCAACACCTATGTCCCCTGTTTCGTCATATACATCTTGTAGCCAAAGAACTTTTGTGGTCTACAGTTTATGCTTTTACTAGTGAGAACCCAACAGGGGTTCGAAAACATTGGCATTAATAAACATAAAAAATGGATTTCGATTGTCAGATACTTAGCCCTTTTCCCCTTTTCTTTTTCTCATCCATTATCGCTTTCTGGTTATATACTTAGTCATCTTACTATGGTCTCGTATTGTAGGGTTGGTGGGCTGAAATATCTTCATCTCCATGTATATCCTGACATGACGAATCTGACCGACCGTTGTTCCTTTCCATACTTAGTCAATTTTATGGCCGTGGTTTCCATGTTGGCGCATACGAACTTGCCTTTTCTTCTTTTCATCTATTATCGCTTTCTGGATATATACTTAGTCACCTTTCTATGATATTCGATTCCAGGGTTGGTGGGCTGACATGTCTTCATATCCATCTATATCCTCACATGACGAATACGACCGACCACTATTCCTTTCCATACTTAACCAATTTTATGGTCGCGGTTGTCGGGTTGGTGCTTACAAGGTCGGTTGTTTATTGTTCTGTGATATACATCTTTCACTCAAAACATCTGTGATCTACAATTCCACTGATCATTCCTCATATACATTAACTTCATTCAAAGTATCTGTCGCTTCCTTCCATCCCCACCAACTTCGCGTTCTTCCTGATATACATTAACTGTGCTCTTACTAGTGACAACTGGACACACTGGTACGAAAGAATTGGCACCCGCTCCTCCGTCATATACAAATTGACTACCGGACTTCGACATCCTCCTCTCTTCTGTGTTACACATTATGCATTCAAATGTTCTGAGCTATACAATTTGGTCGTCTGGGCCTTGCGTCTTCCGGCGAAACCTTGTCACCCTATTTTGGATCCTCGTGTTATCGGGTTCACGAAAACTCCAACTCCTAGTCAATGTTTCCTATTCTGCCCATCCTCCTACTTCTTTCTATATGTGCAATGCCAAAGGTTTAATACTAAAATGACATCATACAAAAACCATAAAAATCGTCATTAATAAGCAAAAGTCTCGACAACCAACCATCCCTACAGAACTAGTCCAGAAACATGCAAAGAAGATCTTGCCAGGTAATGACAAAGCTATTAAAAATTTCAATATATTAGCGAAAGCAAGTCCCGACCAGCATTTATGTGTTCCATACTTGCACACTTTTTCGATTGCGGGTTCCTGAATTGACAGCCTAAAAATCGTGTTTCAAATTTTCCGTGAGCTGCAAACAATGCCCAGAGTTCCACAATATACAAATTGTTCGCAAGAATGTATAAAAACTCTTAATTCTCCTCTTCCCCCCCCTCTATTATCCCTTTGTCGTTCTATATTTAGTCGCATCTATATGATCACAACCTCATGGATTCGCAAATTGGCAACTCTTATCTATATATTCACACCATGAGCCCGACCGACCGCGGTCCCTTTCAATACTTAGACAATTATCTGATCACCGGGTCCCAGGTTTGCGGTATCCAACACCTATGTCCCCTGTTCCATCATATACATCTTTCACCTAAAGAACTTCCGTGATCTGCAATTTATGTCTGTACTAGTGATAGCTCAACAGGGGTTCGAAAGGATTTGCATTAATAAGCGAACAATAGATTTTCTTCTGTAAGATACTTAACCCTTCTTCCCTTGTCTTCTTCCCGTGTATTATCGGTTTCTAGTTATATACTTATTCGCCTTTCTATGATCACAGGTTCCAGCATTGGTGTGCTGACATATCTTCATCTCCATCTATATCCTCACATGACGAATCCGACCGACCATTGTGTTGGATTACTGAGAGGGGGGGTGAATCAGTAATAGAGCAATTTAATCCCTTTTAACCATATAATCCAAGTGCTATATCAATGAAGCATTATTATCCAATAACTGCAGAGTAAATAATCAATGAACAAATGAACAATCAT
>JASDQU010682033.1:42372-57134 GCA_032191745.1 Picea mariana
AGTGCAGTTTTAGCTTCCCAAGGCTGTTTGATTTGGTCCTCCAAAGCTAAAATTTGAATTGGGTGATGTGTCATTTGATCCCTATCAATTTGCCCTTGAAAATGACCAAATCTAGTCAAAAAATTCCCTTTTGAATTTCATCTCCAAGAATGGCCTTCAAATTTTGATTTGATGATTCATAACCAGCTTATTGAAGAAGATTTCAAACCATTCAAACCCAAAAAATCTCGATCTTGGCAAAAATTCGGCTATTCTGGCCATGACAGGCTTTCACCAGCTAATTTACCCAAAAATCTGCTCCTTAGCTGGTGAAAGGTCGAGCTTTCACCGGCTAACTAGTTATAATTCTGCCTTCTGCGCTGGTGAAAGAACAAATTTTTTCAAAATCAAATTTCTCAGTCATGGAGAGTCCGTTTTGCATGCCTAAATAGTCGATCAACATCTACAAATCCTAATCTTTCCAATGGCTCTTTCAAATCTGCATTTGGAGCTCAGGAAGCTAGTCATATATTCCATACAAGATTAAGAATCATTTTTTTTAAAATGCCAGTGCATTTTTTATCGCTAACATATGGATCCAACTGGGATGGATACCTCCCTCTGAGGTCTCCAAGAACCTAGCAGACCTTGTGCCTTTAGTATTGGGTATGGAGTCATTCAGCCTCTTTGGTGGTTAATGAGCACACACAGGCTCACCTAAACCACTGAAAATAGAAACTTACCCAAAAATCAAAATTTGATGAATCTCGATTACCTGCAAGAGTACAAAGACCTCATGGCTTGCTAGACAAAGCTCCTCTCTCTATTTACAGCACTCCCAATTCTCATTATGAGGCCAACAGGCACATCCACCATGACTACCTTCCATGATTAGGGAAGACATGAGGATTTTCACCAATTGCATATTTCAACCTTCCAGAAACACAATGAGGAAACCAAGCTGCACCACCACTAGCATTTACATAAGGTATAGAAGCAGGATCAAGGACTACAATAAACCAAAAATTCACTAGATTGTGTGGACAATCATAATGAATGTTTCTCTTTGCTACAACATTGGGTGTTTTTTCTGAATTCGACCCTATGTGACTTTCCAACATAATTCAACACGGGGCCTTTGTGAGGGACCTGTACCAGCACCCTGTCCTTGTGTTATCCCCTTCTTCCATGCAATGAGCTTCAAAAATTCCCAGAGAACTGATATTGGCAGTAATATCAAAGTGATAAAGAATGCGACTCTAGATGCATCATATGGTTCTGATGCAACTCGCCTGCTAAAAAAAATCACATATTTCACCAATTTCATGAGAGCTTAGTTCATCTTGGATATTTGTTTGGTTTTGTTGTTATTGTTGCTGCTACTGTTGTTGTTGCTAGTGAAAACGCTTTACACTCAAGACTTGTAGAAGAAGTTTCACACAATGCACACTTACAGCAAAGACATAGCTCCCAATAAAGAAACACAAAGCCGGTTGCTCATGGTCCATGTTAAGAAGCGATCCTTCATTCTCTTTCAAAATCGAGCGCAGAAAGACTGTTTAAAGGTCTGGTAACTGGCAAAATAACCATAGAACTCCGAGATACTTCATAATTCCACGTAAGACTTTCTTAAGAGCAGCAAGAGGGACCCACCCTCCTCCATAGACACCATCCATTTTCATTGAACTCTATTTTTTCATGTTGTATTTCACCTTTCCTGTGTCTATTCTCTCATCTGGTTTGACTTCCAACAATTTTCTCATGCCCATGGCAAAAGAATGTGCATTTGAGAGCCTTTGTAGATATGCCACTAATTTCTTGATACTATCTTCCTCAACAGTCCTATAACTCAAGACTACACCTTCAGGACCGTAACGAATATGAGAATCTACATCTGAAGTATTAGCAATACGCACACCAGAACCCCATGGGGTCCCAGTTTTACTTTTTTGAAGTTCCCACAAATCCCTGAAGTGCTCATCATTTACTTTGACATCCCAGTAGGTGTTGCCGGGTTTACCAAGGCATGAGAAAATATGTTGCCATGCATCCTCTCTAGAAGAAGGCAGTCGAAACCACAAGTTTGCAGATGGCTTTCAGAAACCCACATCTTCAACATATAGAATGCCAAGAGCTTCCATTTGGCTTGTAAGACAGGCGTGCTTAATACAGAGAATAATGCCTAACCACTTGAAGAAGAACTGAAACATGTATCCTTGAAGGTGCCTTCCCATGATTAGCTTCCATAAGAATGTTNTAGCTTCCATAAGAATGCTGCCATAAGAATAGCCTATAAACTGCCCCAAACTGCTCTGAGGAATATTTAACTGAGCACTAATAGGTTGAGGGCTTCCCGATTCACACACAGATTTCCTTTTCTTTTGACTTTCTCCAAGAGCTGTTATTTGTTGCAATGATGGAATTGAGTGGACAAGATCTGAAAGGAAATGCTTTCTACTATGTATTTCATGTTTAGGCATTGAAACAGACATGGTATCATGGGAAATTCCAGAGTCTGATGTTTGATACATAGGGGAGATCACAAGCAATCCACTTCCAGGACTCCTGAGTGTAGTTGTTGGTTGACTAGTTGGTGAACTTTTAAGAGGTGACCTTGAATTTTGGATAGGACTCCTGGGTGTTGGAGACGTTCGGAGATATGAAGGAACACAAGTTTGTCTATGAGCAGAATATATAGGAAGTCATTCTTTAGGAAAATCGATTACTTTTCTTAGCTGGTCTTCATCCATTTCAGGATAACCTGCACTTTCTGCCAGATGCAACGGGGATATTTTCCATTTGTTTCTCATTAGACAGTTGCATGTACATTATCTGCCTTGCAATGATGACTCAGCCAAATGTGGTGAAGATCTGATCCATTTCTGCTCCCACCAATTACTTTGATGATGATACGCCAGGTGTCTTCCACATGCCTTAAACTTTGTCATGACTGTTGTATAAAACTACTTGAAATCTGGAATTCATTTAACTCTAATTTCCACCTCTGTATTTACTGCCACTTGTCTAGAATGCATGATTGATGTTCTGAATTTGACGAGCTATAAGATTCTAACGCATTGAAGCTGTAAAATTCATCAACTTCTACCCAAAGACATAGGTTGTGGAAAAAATCAGAAGCTCATCCTCTCATATACAAGGCAAATGCCCATCTGATTCATAAAATTTGGTATAGAATCTTTTATATGATTTTCCACTAGGAAATCTGACTTCCGGACTGTCCCACGCTAATGCAAATGTCACAATCTTCTTTTCATGAGGTGGAACCGCTACTGAAGCCACAACAACAACATCAATTTAAGCCACTTGTTCTGAAGGAGGCGAAGGTGTGCCACAAGCATTTTTATCAAAAGACCCATGCTCTTATCTAAAAAAAAAAATCTTCCTGGTCTTCAAAATCTTCGACAGTTGTAGTAGATCTCCATAGGCTGTGTCAAGAATCGAGTTTGCCACTATTAGTAGAAAGACAACATTTTTTGCCAAAAATAGGTAACCAATTCAATCTTTCTGCCTTGCTAGACACCTTCAAAATTAGAAATGAAACTTGATAATAATGCCATTAATTATCATCTATCGTTAGGAACCCTTCTCATGGCATTCGGATTAAGAAAAATTGGATCTGTGCAAAATTTGTAGTGTTCTGCCCTGTTTTAGGTTTCACCAGCTAATTCATCTTACGATCTGCTAGTTAGCTGGTGAAAGTTCTGCTTTTCACCAGCTAACTGGTTATAATTTCACTTTCTGCGCTAGTGAAAGTTTTGTCTTGGTCAAATAGCATAGAAATAAACATTTTATGTTGCCATGTATAATCTCAAGTATTCATGAGCTAGCCACAAGCTGGAACTTGGAATCTTTCTCAACCTCTGATGTGTGCAGATAGCCTTCCAAGGCTTGTAGATGTACTTTGATCATGATAGAATCAAATTTTCTATCTTTATTCACACAAATGACTGCTATTTATGCAAAATGAAGAATCAAATGCTCGAGCAACGAGCTTATTTCCTACACTAGTGCTTATCTCCTACACTATTCTACTCTAACCAGATCTGCAATCAGGTTAAGTAAATGTTGACTTCCACAACAACCATTTGAGCAACTTCAAAATTGTGATGACTTTATCTCTATCATTGCTTAATAAAAAATAACTGAAACATATCAGAAAGTCATACTCACCCGCGAATATTGATGAATGAATGAAGTTTGAAACTTGTAGAGGGTCTGAGATATATAATTATATCAAATCACCCACCAGGTCACTAAACTCAAGATCAGAAACATTCTGATTTATGAAAAAAAACTGCCCTTCCATGAATGGCTCTCTATTTGTAGACAGATGTCTTCCTTGCTGTCCCAACTGAGAACTGAACTGCTGCTCTTCTTTTCCTTCACAAAAATCAATGCGAAATGTAGATTGCTTGATCTTTGTTGGGGGAAAATAAAAACTGAAATTCTGATCTGAACCTTTCTGCTCTTCTTCGCCATCACTCTCTTTGAATCTGCTGCAAACTTTTAGTTCCTGCAAATCTTGAAACTGTGAGATACCCTTAGGATCTGTTGTAGATTCAAAGCTATCATATGTTGATATAAAAATCTACTCATCATTTTTTAATCTTTTAAAGGAGGCAATCTGATCTTGATATCTATTATTAACCATGACGTGCATACATCTATGATCATCTCTTTGCTCATTATTTCTGGTGTAATTCCCCTTTGTCCGCAAGGATGAAAGTTGATGGTTGCCCTTAGCATTTGTTGTAAATCCGAAACTATCTCTGGAGGACTCGACAAATATTGAAAAGTCCTGACCTGAATCTTAAATAAACCCATATGCTCGCTGTTGTTCCAAAACTGTTTCAAGCTCATAACTCTTGTGCTCAGAATCTGAAGTATACTGACATTTTGCTTGCTCATGCACTTGCAAATTTTCAAAGAAATATCGATCTCGGATCCTTCGGGAAAGATGATTTTTTTCCTCGACTTCTTGAGCATCTTCAAACAACTGGGTTAAGGATGAAGACTCTCATTCTAGCAAAAGAAGGACAAGTTCTGAATGAAGACCCATGACATAATATATCATGGAAGTTGTCTCTGTAGGCTTGACCTCCAAAGGCATGTCATGATAAACATAGTAGAACCTTCTATTAAAAACAGGTAGGGCTTCATCCTGCTCTCGTTTCAAAGCATAGAAATTAGTAAGGTAGGAATCTAAAGATTTGTACTTTCCCCAATACTTCAAGAAAACATTAGAGAATTCGGTCCAAGAGAAAATTGAATCAGCTCTCATACTTTTAAACCATGCTGCAGCATCTTTGATCAGAGACTTTGAGAAAAATCTCATGATCACATCTTCATGAGCAAGCTAAAAACGATCAACGAAATCCAAAAAGGATTCCACGTGTCTCTCAGCTGAAGCCTGATTCTCTCCAGAAAAGCAAGGGAGATATTCATAACCGTCATCAGGATAAGGATGAAGAAGAAGGGGCAGCTTTAAAGGCTTGAACATCTTCATCCGGATCTTAACTTGAAAAGCTATGGGCTGATCATGACAGTTAACGAGTTCATGACAAGGTTCAAAAATTATGACAAGAGGGGTTGAGATCTAGACAAGGTCTGAAACAATTTCTATCTTTTCAAGGTCACATGGCTTGTCAGATTCTGAAGGAAAAGTAATACAATGGTCATGTTTTTGAATGGGCTGAGGTAAAACCACCGAATCTACATCTACAATGCAGGGCTACAGGATTTCCTCTTCTAAAGATGAATATATACAAGAAGGATGATGATTTTCTGAATATACAAAACATAAAATATTTCTCTTTACATGCGAAGGGAAAAGAATGAAAGAGGTAATAAAGAGCAACAACAGTTCATGAAGCAAACCAATGAACTAATACTTGGATTTTGATTTGAGCCTCTTCATCTTTTATCAACAGGATCCTACCCAATGGAGTCTTTGAACGTGGATTCGCCAGATAGATGCTTACAACCAATATAATGCTCAGCCTTTTTCTATCATCAAAAGCTGAAACTATGTCGTCTCCCAGGAAAGCTTGCTTCATTCTCTGTTCCCCAGCAACGACGCCAATTTGTTATCGCTCCAAGAAACTCCTTAGGGTTGTAGACTAAGGATGCTTGGTAACTTAATAAATCATGAATAATGAAAGTGTGGATCAATGGGATAATAGGGAGTAGCTAATGGGAAGACACCTCACAATGCAATCAAGTGAAACAATGCTTTTAGGAATCAATGACTAGACAGAGTAATATCAAAAGATATGGATAAAACTGATCTAGATAATCAAGTACAGCAGTGTGTAGGATCATACAAGCCAACAAGAATTCCTTTAGTTCAAGTTTATGAGCTAAATAAGAAGATGACAGTTCTTAATAACTGAGCTAAACTGAACTAAAGTATAGAACATGGAATAGATGAAGAAATCTGTCATTAACAACAAAAGAAGACTGTCTTTCTATATTGAAAAATAAGTGTCTTAGTACAATAGCAAAAGAGTATCCAAAATTGAACCCCATAGTGCTCCAAATGTCTTTGGCTTTATAGCCTTACAAGATGAAATATAGATCCTTGAAAGATGGATCAGATTTACTAAAAATAGTCAAACCAAAATAGATATAACAAGTGTAGGATGAGATCTTATAAAAATGGATCTAGAATGGAAAATCAAAACAAAATAGGAAAGGTCCTATTTAATGATTTCTACAAATAGAAGATTGCTGATGAAGTGCAGTTTTAGCCTCCCAAGGCTGTTTGATTTGGTCCTCCAAAGCTAAAATTCGAATTGGGTGATGTGTCATTTGATCCCTATCAATTTGCCCTTGAAAATGACCAAATCTAGTCTAAAAATTCCCTTTTGACTTTCATCTCCAAGAATGGCCTTCAAATTTTGATTTGATAATTCATAACCAGCTTATTGAAGAAGATTTCAAACCATTCAAACCCAAAAAATATCGATTTGGGCGAAAATTAAGCTATTCTGTCCGTGACAGGCTTTCACCAGCTAATTTACCCAAAAATCTGCTCCTTAGCTGGTGAAAGGCGGAGCTTTCACCAGCTAACTAGTTATAATTCTGCCTTCTACGCTGGTGAAAGCACAGATTTTTTCAAAATCAAATTTCTCAGTCATGGAGAGTCTGTTTTGCATGATTAAATAGTCGATCGACATGTACAAATCCTAAGATTTCCAATGGTGCTTTCAAATATGAATTTAGATCTCGGGAAGCTAG
Organism: Picea mariana; assembly: GCA_032191745.1. NCBI lineage: Eukaryota > Viridiplantae > Streptophyta > Pinopsida > Pinales > Pinaceae > Picea > Picea mariana. The sequence continues at coordinate 49,612 of JASDQU010682033.1, forward strand.
TCAAATATTCCATACAAGATTAAGCATCATTTTTTTAAAAATGCCAGTGCATTTTTTATCGTGAACACCATGAAAGCTATTGTTTCCACTCTTTTTCGTGTGATATATTTCCCTCACGATGGAAGAATTGTGACTATTTATCAACTTTTGTTCATTGGCCCTCACTTGACCATCAACTCAATGACCTCCCTAAATGGTTCTTATATGCAGACAATATCACCCCCGCCACAGGTCAATTATGTGGCATTGTCTCCCATGCCTCCAACTGTCGTTGCAGATGAGCCTCTCACTATAAAATCATTGTCTTATGACTTGGATTGGTAGTTGACATGGTGATCTCTTCGATAGGGTTATTGGAGCCTGAACTTGTTACCCCTATCGCGGCCCTAGACATGTGTTCCTTCTAGAGTGTGTTTCTTCCATCGAGTGAAGATCTCTTGGAGGCCATGACTGAGTTTTGTCCCTTGACATGGTGTCCTTCCAAAGCACTATCCTCTTGGAAGTCGTGATCAAGAAGAGAATGTTTGAGCATGGTTTTCTGATTTTAATCTCATTAAAATATGAAACCATCTGTGAGAATAGCTTTTGCGTCTATGTAGCAACCTCGTTAAAAAATGAAATAGATATTACGAGCATAGTTCTTGTTTATGTGTAAAGCTTGTTAAAAAATGAATTAGAGTTCTGGGGATTGAACCTGGATTTGCGAGCATAGTTCTTGTTCCTGTTTTAAGCTCGTTAAAAGATGAAATAGATTTTCCCCTTCTTAGATTAAGTCAAATACTTCATTACATATAGTATTTGAAGCATCCTTTCCTCCGCCTGTGCTATTGGAAAAAATGAAGCTTAGGGGGAAATGCTTACAGCCTCTGGACTTCATGTTGAAGTTAATTCGCTGGCCTCTTAAGCTAGGGACTAAGTACAAACCATCCCTGTGTTATGTGTTGGGAAGTCGCAAGCATAGTTTTCTCTGGTTCAAGATTGTGTAAAAATGAAACCACCTACCTCAAACATAGTTTCCTCTGGTTTAAGCTTGTGTTAAAATGAAACCACGTCCAACCATAGTTTTGTTTAGTTCTAAGCTTGTGTAAAAATAAAACTCATCCCAAGCATAGTTTTTTTTTGTTTTAAGCTTGCGTAAAAATGAAAACAATCCCGAGCTTAGTCTTTGTTCTTTCTCATCCTAGTAAATCAATGAGAATGTAATCGATTATACTTTTGTCACTTTTTCAGACTCGTAAAGGTTATACAAAAAATAAACCCCCTAGAGTTCCCTTTAATCTCTTTTCAGAGTCTCTAAACATGAAAAGATTGTTGAGCGATCTTGTTCTTTTCATGCTCATTAAAGTATTTGAAGAAAACATCTTTTGAGCAGTAGTTTATCTCTTTTTCGATCTCATCTGACTACTTTACAAAAAATGACATTTTAGAGTTTTCTTTAAGTGTTTTTCAGACTCTCTAAATATGAAAAACCACTTAGTTTACTTTGTTTGGACTCGTAAAACAAACATCGAAAGGCGCATATGGGACCGAACCACTCCTTCCTAGGGTTCGTTAAACATACTCCGAGGGACTCATTCGAAGGATGATCTTACATTACAAGCATATCTTATCCTCTTCAAGATTGTGTAAAAATAAAGAAGTACTCGCCAGAAATGGTGGGGGGAAAAATTGGGAAATAAATGTATCTAAACCTATATTCCATGGAAGAGTCACTTTTGAACATGACACCCTTTCACTCACTTTGTGTCTAGGTTGGAGAATCCTCTTGTCTCTGGATTGTACTCCTTTATAATATTACAAATTGGTCTATGATCCCCATTATTGAGTCAGTGTTTCCAAGACAGTTGTTGTGTTGTCAATATGTTCAAAGAGAAGTTCAACCCAGAAATCCTTCTATTGAGTCAGCCATTTATGCAGTCCTTAAGCCTTCTATTGCATCAACCATCCATGAGTCAGTCCTAAATCACTTGTTACTCTGATCTACCTGAAATATTTTTACCCATTTCGTGTCATTGATGGAGGATACATTAAGGCCTTCCTGTGACGAGTCTTTTCCTGTCGAATTCAACTCATTATCCAGGAATTAGACTTAGAAACTAACTGGTACATTGGAACTTGCATGCCTCAATGGAAGGTTTCCTCTCTTGCGGTAGTGGGTTTTCATCATTGACCCCTGATCAGAAGATTCCACCGAGTGTTCAACTTCATCTCATTAATTCACATTCATTGGATTGTACTAGTGTACCTTGGGAGTCATTGACATTAATGGTGATTTCCCTCACACTTTTAATGATATTCATTAATGATCGGTAATCAAGTGGTTTCTACCATGTTTGACTTCAGCACATGTATTCACATGGTTAGATTCGTACTATAGAGTGGTGGAGATGAAGACCCTGAATCTTTTCTGATAGATTCAGGTTGCATTGGAGTATATTCATATTGTACTTTTGTATAGGTCCACATTGTATGTCGCATGTCTATGTTCAAATTTGAGTCTTTAACACATAGATCCACAATGTATTTTTGGTGGCTATGTTCATATTTGAGTCATAATGGCATGGATCCACAGTGTATGTTTGGTGGCCATGACCTGTCTTACTTGACATGGATCTTTGCATGTTGGAATTTATGCTTTGATTCATTTGTATTCTAAGTATGGGAATGACTACCTCAGTGATGATATACTATTGTATTTTATTTCCTTGTTTGTTGGCAGGTTTTTGACTGACGTGTTCCTTGTTCCCAACACACACTCAACAAAGTATTTTCGTTATCACTCTGGTCTAACTTCATACTTTTAGGGGCTCACTGTTACACATTATTTTCGTCACCCCTATGAACATTGATGATGTAAACCTATCCTTTGTCTTTAGAAGGATCAATGGCCTTAATTCTTGAAGAAGAATGAAGATACTTTTTCCAGAGAAATAAAGTTATACTTGTCCTTTGTCAAAAACCTTACAAAAATGGATCGTCGCACTTTTCTTAGTGTTAAGGGTGCGTCCATCTAGGATCATCACAGGTTGCACTACAATGGCCTACAACATCGTTGTAGTTTTCTCAGTGTTAAGGGTGTGACGATTTTTGTACGAAGGAAAAAGAGGAATTTCTCGAAAGTTCTAGAATAGAAGCTTCAAGGGTGAGGTGGCCTCCGATCGGTTTGGATCTGAGTCGCATCCCCGATCTCTTGGGATCATCCTAACCTCCTCACCCTATCCTTTTCAACCTATAAAAGGAGAGGATTTCTCATGAGGAAAGTTAGCTTGGAAAAATTATCTGGGATTGAGTTGGCTAGAGCTTAGTTGGAAAGTTCTTTAGTTTTGTAGCTTGGAGTTTTTGTAGCTTGTATGTTGGCTTTGAGCTTTGCTTTGTCAATATAGATTGTTGATCTCAGAATCCATGGAGAAGAAGTGTGTGGGAAGCAAGGAACTGTTGGAAGAGACCTTACAACATCAAGGAAATGGTTGTATTCTCCTTTTCATATATTTAATACAGTGATATATGTCTTTCCCATCAAATTGGTCTTATTTTATTGTATGACTCCTTGATCACATACATAGGTTTTGTTGAGTATACGTTGTTGTTTTCACTTCATCGGCTTGTGTCTATTTATAGGTTCAGCATCCCATAAGCCTTGGAATGGAGAGAGGATGACACTAGCGAGGACAAATGAAATTTAAAAGGTATGTCATTTATTTCTTGTTAGTTAGTATGGTTGATAATTAAAACTTAGGGAAAGTTTTATATTCTGTCTTGTTTTGTTCTAGTTTCAAGGTGAAACTAGGGAGATATGTTTGTGTCCGCACTTACCGATTAGTCCGATAACAATGAGACAGTTAGAGAACCTGTTAGTAACATAATTAAGGTTTTTTTTGAGAAAAATCAATAATTATAGAGGCTCAAATCCTACACGGATTGATAAAACATGCAACAAAGTTGTTGGGTTTTTTAGTGTCTAGAAATGCAAAAGCACCTAAGAATGTATCAAAATATGTATTGAAAATATTATCTTCATTTGGAGAATCAAGAAAAAACAATATTCAAGTTACTCACATGGAAATTAGAATTTCTATTGTTGCACTAAGAACTTCAAGAAACCGAATGGTGACAACGATGACAAAATTGTTGTATGTTTCAAGAAAAACATTACAAAGGCATATTAAATTCAAGGTTCATATAGATGAAAATGATGAAGCTACTTGTTGGTCTCTTATTTGTAAGCAAGTGCGTCAAGATAGACTTCTACACAGTGTTAGAGAGAAGATGTTATCTTGTTTTGGGAAATCGATTCTTGTGCCATATCAATCAAGAGATTTTTTTGTGATGGTGCCTATCTAGAGGAGTGTTTGATGAACATTGTAAGCATGTTATAGAGATGACACAAGTTAAACTATTTGAGGAATTTCAAGAAATAAATCCTAACATTAAAATCATCATTAACATGTTTGATAAATTCAAATTGTGGTATATTAGGTCCAAAATAGTTCGTAACACTTTTTTTCGTTTGTACCATGTTGATTTCCATTTCTATATCTTTGTAGATTTTTTTTTTAAAGCATTAGCAAGGTGGCCTTCCTCTCACAACATGCGATTTTATCCCAATGATATTATAAAGAAGAAATATTGAAGATGCATTTTTTTATCAAAATATGTATAGGTGGAAGAAGATGCTCTTAATGTGGTAATTTGACATTGTTCTATAGAAATTTTCCAATGGATCCCACACAACCTATATTGTCAGATATCACAGTCACATGGATGATATATGCGTATTTTACTATGAAACGATCCTCTTCTTTGGGTGTAGCATCTAAAAGCATTGACATGCTTGAGGACAATATCCCTATTTTAGAATTCATGGGGGAATTTTAAAATCAGAGTGATAAATTTATCAAAATTCTCACAATTTCTAGGTGGTAAGCTTCCCACTTTAAACCATATCGTGAGGTATTCGAGTTGTGCATAATCTTATTAGTGGTAGAATTCACCAAAAATTACACATTTATTCTGTAGAAAATCTTGAGACCCCAATTGGTTCCATAGTAATCCATGATGGTAGATTCAAAATCTTGAACATGAATGAATGCTTGCATGTGAAGGAGACACATTGATGTCCTTTCCCATCCTCTACTAGACTAAGAGCCTCACTTTTAATCGAAACCATGATTTACTCCAATTTGTTGTCTACCACCCCTTTTAATGTAAAAATAAATTTAATACCCATATTATAATTTGATTTTGTAATATTAACTATTATTCTTTAAAATGTTTAAATTAAAGGAAAATTATTTTTATTTTTATTTTAATAATAATAAATTTTCAATTATTTATTTGATTTTGTAATATTAACTATTATTCTTTACAATTTTATCAACATAAAATAATTTGTAAAATGTTTAAATTGAAGGAAAATTGTTTTTATTTTTATTTTAATAATATTAAATTTTCAATTATTTACAATAGAAAAATGATTTATTTTTTAAACTTGAAATTAAGAATTTATATGTAACAATTTAATTTTTTATATACATTTTTATCACTTTACATTTTCTTAAACTTAATTAATATATTAATTTTAATAATATTTATTAAAATAATTAAATTTTTAGAAAAAAAAAATTAAGAACAAAAAAATTATATTATGAAACAAAATATAAAATATAGAAAAAAGAAAATATCACTTCATTCATAAACATGAAATAAAGGATAAAACCAATAATATAGTTTCACAAACCATACCACTCAACAAAATTGTAATATTTGTGCAAATTGATTGTTAGGATTGAGACCTCAAACAAATGAAATATATCCCCATGAAATTTAGAATGGAGTATCTAATAATAATGAGAAGAAATAAAATATATGCCAATTAAATTTAGAATCAGGGAAAGACATATTTTTATTTGATTAAAGATTTTATTTTCTTAACAAATTATAATATTTCTTTAAATTAAGTTTAAAAGTGAGAATGTGAATTGATTTTGTTTTTTAATGAATGTTTTAAAATTGGTTAAAATTAGACATTTATTATAAAATTGTTAAAATTCAAGTAAAGAAAAATGATGAAAAGGTATTTTCATTTACTTACATGATGAGCATCTGGATCTGATCTTGTTGATGGAAGGCGATGAGATTTGAACCTACAGAAAGCTCCAATTGTGGAAACTGCAGCTGCTATTGTGAACAAACACTTATTCAGTGCCCTCTCTTTGGACTTCTTTATCTGTCGATTTGCCGCAAAGTTGTATGGATGGAATAGACAGACACTGAAACTCCATGTGGACAGAGTGCAAGGGAACCTTGGTTGCCCTGTTAATATCTGATCTGGAAAAAAATTTGTTATGTCTATGTTTATTATATTTTTGGAAGAATAATCTTCCCTAATATGTTTTGTTTCCTAATATGTTTTGTTTTCTAATGATTTTTATAGTATTGGGAGAATAATCTATTTTCGTATGTTTTGTTTTCTAATAATTTTTATAGTTTTGGAAGAATAATCTCTTTTGATATGTTTTATTTTCTATGTAAAGTGTATTAATTTTTATAAATAATTGTTATTTTTTAAGTTTTTTTATAGTTTTAATATATATATATATATTATGTTTATTTTTATTATATTTTTGGAAAAATATTTTTTCTTAATATGTTTTGTTTTTTAATATTTTTATAGTTTTGTGAGAATAATCTCTTTTGATAGATTTTGTTTTCTAATTTTTTTGATAGATTCTGTTTTCTATGTAAATGTATTAAATAGAAAGAGTTGCTTTTCATAAAACTTCTTCCATAGAAAAGAATTTTTAGTAATTTATTTTTCTTTGGTTTTTTTTTTTAGTGTATTGATGTGTGTAGTATAAATGAGATGTAACAAGAGAAGCTACCATGGGAGTTTAATGTTATGTTTGGTTAAAAAATTTAATTATAATAGTAAATCACATATAAAAGTTCTTCAACAATATACAATTTTTTTTTGGAAAATGAAAATTTAAAATTATTATATTCATAATCAATAATCGATTATCTAACACTATATAGTACTCTTAAATTTAAATTATCATCCATTTATCACATAAATGAGGCTTCTTATTCATCTCTCTAATGGTCAAATAGTAGTTTTTGTTTGACATTCTAACAGAAACTTCATAATCTTATCACTTCTTCTTCAATATAGGGTTACCAATTAACAAATAATTATCTTTAAAGGTCACAAGTGAAAATTACACCACTTGTCATTAAAAAATACAATTAATATACTTTACTTTTTTCTCTTCTCTATGTGAAATATTAAATGAAATCATTTTGTACTCCTAAATTTAATTGCATTTTAGCTGTTCATTTATATGTTATTCTCAATGCCATGCATTTATCTACATAATTCACATATTCAATTATTTAGTTAAAATGTTTACCTACATAATCTACATGTTCAATTATATGTTCAATTATATATTTAATTATTTGGTTAAAATGTTTAACAAGTTAAACATAAAGATACAACCTAATATACATGTAATATACAAAAT
>JASDQU010682033.1:62526-76054 GCA_032191745.1 Picea mariana
GCTCGCCGATCGAGCCCGCCGCGTCTAAAAATGAAGAGCATCCTGACCTCGATCTTGATTTGTGTATGAGCCTGCCATCTAAATTCGCCCCGCCCCAAAGAGAGACCTCAGAGCGAAGATAGAAATATGCAGGGTATATAAATTTGAGTTTCAGTGTAATTTTTTATTTTTTCGACAATTATCTCGAAAGGTGTATACCTATTTGTAATGTATGATTAATGACTTTTTAATTTAAAATTTTAGTGTATATCTATTTGTAATGGGCACGATTAATGACTTTTTAATTTAAAATTCTAGTTTGCAATGGGCACGATTAATGACTTTTTAATTTAAAATTCTAGTTTGATGATTAACAATTGAACATGTTGGTATATACTTAGTCGTCCTCTCAAATCAATGAATGTGATTTACTTTTCATAACTTCCTTGTATTTTTTACTGTAGTATTATATAATTGCCACGTTTGAATTATTAACGGGTACTACTTCAACTTCATCCTCAGCTGTCCGTGCATCTCAGCTGTCTAACCGACCCACCTATTACATGAGCATGAAGCTTTTCATTTTCGAGCGTGGATATCTTTCGGCGTTCTCAACTGATACCTTTCTGCATTCTTAGCTGCGAGTTAACTGCTGTGCTAGTTATTATCAATCAGATAATGTAAATGTTTGAGAAATTTCAATTTTACATTTTCCAAATAGTTTTTACATGTATAAATCAATTCAATTAAGTGAATATGTAATTTCAATCACTAAAATTTATTATTAATGAAATAAATAAATTTTTTGACACTTAAAATTGTCATTTTCATGATGTTTTATATTTACTAATATATTTTTCTTTTTTTGAAATATAAAAACAATTTCTATTAATATATAACATTACATTATTATCAAATTGTATTTAACATAATATCATTAAATTGCAAAAGTTTATATAAAATATTTAATATATACTATATTTAATGTGTTTTGAATTTATAATAATATTAATTTTTATTTTATTTTATAATAATATTAATTTTTATAAAAAAATGAAAAATAAAAATATTTATTATTATATTTTTTAATTAAAAATATCTATCAATTTTATAAAATATATAAATTTTTTTATCAATTATTAAAGTAGTAACGGAAATACATATTCTTAATATAAAGTAATATCTTTAATATATTTATTAACGTAAAAATGATTTAAAAAACAACAAAAACAAAATTCTTAATAAAATGCAAAATGCATCCTAAATTATAATTTAGGATCAGTGTAACCAAATTCCCATCTAATTATTTACTATTTACTCTCCCTTAAGTTGCTTAAGTGGCTTCCTTAACTTCTGGATAGGGAACACCATAGAAGAAGCCTTAAGGCAATTTGTACAAAACAAGACACAAAAAAACACCCTCGCCCTCTATTTTCAATGTCAACATAAATAAAGATTTTCCGTGAGAATTATTTGACGGATCCTTTCAAGGAGATCGTGGGTCGACGGCATTCTTTGACGGATCCTTTCAGGTGTTGAGGAAATTATCTTTCTTCTTCTCATACTATTTCTTTTAAAGTTGGGATTGGTCGTGCCAAAAATAATTACACTGAATTTATGGCTTTCAAGTTACTTTTCGTTTTGGCTTTAGAAAACAATATCTCTCAACTTCAAATTCCCTTTTAATTATTTTATGGATGAAAAAAGAAGACTATATGCTTAGGAACTACTCCAAACCATTATTTCATGACATTAAGAATTTACAATCAACTTTCTTTCATATTTCATTTGCTCATGTCTAAAACAAGGAGCTAACTTGAGTTGTTCAAGAAAAGATTGGAGTTGCAAGTGGAAGGTCTTTGAATCCAATTAAGAGTAGCTTTCTTATCATTTTCATGAATCCCAGTTTGGTTATATGGTTATTTAAACTTATTTGTTATTAAAAGGTGTGGGTATATGTATTAAATTTTGGCATTTGGAAATATGTTTACTTACAATTTTTCTTTCAAAACAAGACAAATTTTCTATATGAATGTAATATTTTAAGGATAATTTTTTATAGTTCTTAAATAAAGGTCTTTCAAATACCTATTAATATCCATTTTTCTAATTTTATTTTCTTTAATAATTTTTTTTTAAAAGAGAATAAATAAAAATATGTAATTTTTTTTTAGATTTATATTTGAATATAAAATGCTTCCAATAAAATTAATTTTTATATAAATTATGATAATTATAAAAGAATTATAATTTTTTTTTATTTTTCAAATAAAAATATCAAGTTTAATATATAATCTTTTATTGTTAAAGTAAAAAATTTAAATTAAAAAGTAAAATTTTTTTATTTACATTGTATTGAAGTTTAGGTTAACAAATTTTGTTGAAGTTTAGGTTTACAAATTTTAGTCAATAAATATAATAATTAAAAATACTAATACATTCAACCATTAAATTAATTTTTAGAGTACACATTTTAAATTTTACATTATATTGAAATTTAGGTTTACTTATTTTTGTTATCAAATCTAATAATTAAAAAAACTAACACATTCAACAATTAAATTAGAATTTACATATTTATTTATATAAAAGGTAAATATTTATAAATATAGTAAAGTAAAATTACAATATGTTTAAAAATGAATTTACTAAATAAAGAAAAATAATATATATATATAATCAACTTTGTATATTACATGTATATTAGGTTGTATCTTTATGTTTAACTTGTTAAACATTTTAACTAAATAATTGAATATATAATTGAACATATAATTGAACATGTAGATTATGTAGGTAAACATTTTAACTAAATAATTGAATATGTGAATTATGTAGATAAATGCATGGCATTGAGAATAACATATAAATGAACAACTAAAATGCAATCAAATTTAGGAGTACAAAATGATTTCATTTAATATTTCACATAGAGAAAAAAGTAAAGTATATTAATTGTATTTTTTAATGACAAGTGGTGTAATTTTCACTTGTGACCTTTAAAGATAATTATTTGTTAATTGGTAACCCTATATTGAAGAAGAAGTGATAAGCTTATGAAGTTTCTGTTAGAATGTCAAACAAAAACTACTATTTGACCATTAGAGAGATGAATAAGAAACCTCATTCATGTGATAAATGGATGATAATTTAGATTTAAGAGTACTATATAGTGTTAGATAATCGATTATTGATTATGAATATAATAATTTTAAATTTTCATTTTCCAAAAAAAAATTGTATATTGTTGAAGAACTTTTATATGTGATTTACTATTATTATTAAAACTTTTAACCAAACATAACATTAAACTCCCATGGTAGCTTCTCTTGTTACATCTCAATTATACTACACACATCAATACACTCAAAGAAAAAACCAAAGAAAAATAAATTACTAAAAATTCTTTTCTATGGAAGAAGTTTTATGAAGAGCCACTCTTTCTATTTAATACATTTACATAGAAAACAGAATCTATCAAAAAGATTAGAAAACAAAATCTATCAAAAGAGATTATTCTCCCAAAACTATAAAAATATTAAAAAACAAAACATATTAAGAAAAATTATTTTTCCAAAAATATAATAAAAATAAACATTATATATATATATATATATATATATATATATATATATATATATATAAACTATAAAAAAAACTTAAGAAATAACAATTATTTATAAAAATTAATACATTTTACATAGAAAATAAAACATATCAAAAGAGATTATTCTCCCAAAACTATAAAAATTATTAGAAAACAAAACATATTAAGAAAGATTATTGTTCCAAAAATATAATAAACATAGACATAAAATTTTTTTAATAAAAATAAAATAACTAATTTTTCATTTAATATTTTATTTTTTCAAAATTATAAAAAAATATTTAAAAAATAATAATTATTTATAAAAATTCAATACACTTTACATAGAAAACAAAACATACGAAAATAGATTATTCTCCCAAAACTATAAAAATCATTAGAAAACAAAACATATTAGGGAAGATTATTCTTCCAAAAATATAATAAACATAGACATAACAATTTTTTTTCCAGATCAAATATTAATAGGGAGATCAATTTTTTTTCATATTTAGAGAGTCTGAAAAACACTTAAAGAAAACTCTAAAATGTCATTTTTCATAAAGTAGTCAGATGAGACCAAAAAAGAGATAAACTACCACTCAACAGACGTTTTCTTCAAATACTTTAATGAGCGTGAAAAGAACAAGATCGCTCAACAATCTTTTCATGTTTAGAGAGTCTGAAAAGATCTTAAAGGGAACTCTAGGGGGTTTTTTTTCCGTATAACCTTTACGAGTCTGAAAAAGTGACAAAAGTATAATCGATTACATTCTCATTGATTTAATAGCATGAGAAAGAACAAAGACTAAGCTTGGGATTGTTTTCATTTTTGCGCAAGCTTAAAACAAAAAAAAAACTATGCTTGGGATGAGTTTTATTTTTACACAAGCTTAAAACTAAACAAAACTATGGTTGGATGTGGTTTCATTTTAACACAAGATTAAACCAGAGGAAACTATGTTTGAGGTAGGTGGTTTCATTTTTACACAATCTTGAACCAGAGAAAACTATTCTTGTGACTTCCCAACACATGACACAGGGATGGTTGGTACTTAGTCCCCAGCTTAAGAGGCCAGCGACTTAACTTCAACATGAAGTCCATAGGCTGTAAGCATTTCCCCCTAAGATTCATTTTTTCCAATAGCACAAGTGGAGGAAAGGAAGCTTCAAATACTATATGTAACGAAGTATTTGACTTAATCGAAGAAGGGGAAAATCTATTTCATTTTTTAACGAGCTTAACAAAGGAACAAGAACTATGCTCAAAAATCCAGGTTCAATCCCCAGAACTCTGTTTCATTTTTTAACAAGCTTTACACATAAACAAGAACTATGCCCGTAATATCTATTTCATTTTTTAACGAGGTTGCTACAGAGATGCGAAAACTATTCTCACAGATGGTTTCATTTTTTAACGAGCTTGAAATCAGAAAACCATGCTCAAACATTCTCTTCTTGATCACAGCTTCGAAGAGGATAGTGCTTTGGAAGGACACCATGTCAAGGGACAAAACTCAGTCATGGCCTCCAAGAGATCTTCACTCGATGGAAGAAACACACTCTAGAAGGAACACATGTCTAGGGCCGCGATAGGGGTAACGAGTTCAGGCTCCAATATCCCTATCGAAGAGATCACCATGTCAACTACCAGATCCAAGTCATAAGACAATGAGCTTACAGTGAGAGGCTCATCTGCAACGATAGTTGGAGGCATGGGAGACAATGCCACATAATTGACCTGTGGCAGGGGTGATACCATCTGCATATAAGAACCATTTAGGGAGGTCATTGACTTGATTGTCAAGCCAGGGCCAATGAACAAAAGTTGATAAATAGTCACAATTCTTCCATCGTGAGGGAAATATATCACACAAAAAAGAGTGGAAACGATAGCTTTCATGGCATAGACGTAATCTTTCCCAAGGATTAAATCGAAATACAAGGGGTCTTGGACTACCATAAAATCAATAAAGATAGTTTTCCCTACCAAAGTTACAGGAAACTGAGGAAGGAATCCTAAAGGGTGATTAGTTCTTCTGTTAAAATGTAACAGATTATGCGTAAATGGAACAAACTGAGTATAACCCAAAGCTTGCCAAGAAATAGAGGACAAAATAATAACAGACAAACCTTCATCTATCAGCGTCTGAGGGACGTCCCGACCACAAACCTGTATTGTATTATTGAAAGGAATGTGAGAGGGAAGATGAGGTCTAGTTAGTGCACCCCAATCAAGAAGGATGGACTCATTACCTGGAAGGGGTTCCATGGGATAAGGAGGAATTCCCCCTAGCATGGTAGAGTCTATATCAACTAGACAAACGTGAGAAATATTAGGTTTACTCTCTAGTGGGAGGGTAGGATCGACCAATGATGAGATTAGATCGACCACTTGAGTTTCATTCTCCAAGGGGAGAATGGGGTCGACGGATGGAAACAAATCGACCTCTTGGGTGAAACTCTCTAACGTGAGAGTGGGATCAACCGATGATGGGATTAGCTTGACCACTTTGTCAACTGGTTCAACTAAGGACATGACCAGATTGACCATATGATCAACCAGAATGATTGATGAAGGGACCAGATTAATCATCCCATCAACTACAGGGAGGTCGAGAGTAAGCATACAATAAGAAACTGGAAGTTGAGGTTTTGAAATAGTCATGTATTCTAGTAATTTCGAGGCTTCGTCTATACGAGGGAAAAGGTGAGTTTGATGACTCCCTCTGCATAACATACACGGTAACTTGAATCTACTTTTCTTCTTCCCAACGGTATCCTGACTATTTGATGGGAGGTCATTTTTGTGTTGTTCAGAGGCTAATGAAAGAGGTTGGCGAGGGTGTGTAGACCATTCTTATACAACCTTGGATAGACCAAGGAAATCCTTAATAAGATGGATACCCTTACAAATTCTGCAAGGGTACTTGGGCTTATGGGTTGTTTGGGTGATCTTGACATCATCAACACTCCCAGCATGAGTCACAGTAACTGGTTGTTTTCCAACATGTCTAGTAGTGGTTGGAATCTTAGACCCTTGCTTATTTTTCTTCTTCTTAATCTTCCTTTTCTTCTTCTTCTTATCCACCAAGTTACTAGCTTCAAAGATTTCACTCAGTGAAGAAGATGAAACGGAAGAAGACCTTGCAAGTGGAGAAGGTTAAGAAGATATTACTGGTGAAGAAGATGAAGGATCAACATGAGATTGATGGTCTTAGGGGGAAGTGCTTACAACTAAAGCACTCACTGTATTTGGGATTACTAGAGTGGAAAACAACCATACTGACAATCCAATTATGAGACCTGGAAGGCTCAAAGTAACGATGTAAGGAGGACCAATATTTCCTTAAGAAGGGAAAACAAAAGGTTCCCCTGGAAAAGGGGTTCCTTTATTGGTCATTCCAGGAACTGATGCCATTAAACACAGATCGAACCTAGATTCTTCTAGGGAAAACCAATAAAACACGCTAAAAATCTAGGAAGCAAACAAAACCTTCTTATAATGAAAACACTAGTTCGTGATGAAATCCAACATCGCGGGAACAATGTAAGAAGGGGATGAGATAGAGCGGGTGGAAAAGTTACATTGACGACCTGCTTAACGAGCTTACACCCTGGTGAAAGCTCCCACACATAATCGTGGGTATACCCTCCAAAGAGCCCGAGTGAGTTTGGCCAACGTTGATTATAGGTACCGTGAAGACTTGCCCCTCCACATTCACCTCATTTAAAGACCCTAAAGAGATAGGTCACTAAGGTTACAAATTACTCCAATGATGTATGGGGAAACATTTGACAGTCTGATCCATGTGCAAAGGCAGGGTATCTAGCCCGAAATCAACTCAAGAAGCTCCCACACATAATCATGGGTATACACTCAAGTGACCCCCAATAATATGCACAATATCTACACCAAGACCAACAAAGCAGGATGAGTAACTCTGCCAATCCTAATGCGACTTCGTGATTGACCCTTGTGTTAGAAGGGCTTTCCAGGACAAAATGTAGCAAGTGGATTTGAACTCTCCCTATCACAAGATACTATGTTTGTTTGCAGCTTTGGAAAGTTATCTTTCACACCTATTCCAAAGCCCTACAACTAATCTAATGTAGGTTTGCTACCAAAAAATATAAAAATGTCTAATCAATTTTTATAAGCGCTTTATTTTAAGGATGTTGTTACTCAAGAGGAAAATGACGTGGAATAAATGATGTTTTGACTGACTCTAAAGAATGAAAAGAAATTAGAATGCAAATATTTCACTTCGATGAAAGCTATATTACGAGAAGGAGAAAATGTTTATCATTCCCAGATGCACAACGTCCCAAAATTTTATTAAACTCATCAATATCAAGATCTTCAGGAAATGAGCCTAAGAGATTGTACACCAAAAACCATGCCAAAAACCATGCAATTTTGCTACTTCAAATGCAAGGATGCCCCCAATCTAATGACAAGAAATAAATTAATTTTTTGTTTTGTTTTAAGTATAGCTAAAATAAGATTCAAAGATTTCAAGCAAACTGTAATCAGACCCAACAAATCACCACAAAACCATATCTAAGATCTGGGCAAGAAAAACCATGAAAAATCATTTTTTTTTTCAGAATCGTCGTAGGCCACCAACCAACACAGTGCGACAATCCTCAATCGTCGCAGGCTAGAGAACAAATACAGTGCAACGATGTCACACTGTGTCAACAGGTAGGGTGTGTCGATCCTAGATCGTCACACTATCCCTCGAAGCCGGATGCGACGATCAAAATAAAAATGGAAAAAATAAAAAGAAAGAAGGTTTTCTAGTGAATTTAAATAGTCAGAGAGTGAAGCTGGATCTCCCAGTGACTTAGAAAACAGAATCCAAGAAATCGAAGAAAGAAAGAAAGACAAAATAGGAAAACAATTCGTTCCCAAGTATGGTCGCCAATTTTGTTATCAAACTAATCAATAAATGCAGACACAAACATATCTCCCTAGTTTCACCCCGAAACTAGAACAAAACAAGACAAAATATAAAAATTTCCCTAAGTTTTAATTATCAAGCATACTAACTAAGAAGAGATAAATGACAGACCTTTTAAATGTCGTTTTTCCTCTCTAGTGTCATCCTCGCTCCGTTCCAAGGCTTATGGGATGCTGAACCTGTAAATAAAAACAAGCCAATGAAGTGAAAGAAACAACGTATACTCAACAAAACGTATGTATGTGATCAATGAGTCATACAATAAAATAAGACTGATTTTATGGGAAATAAATATATCACTGTATTAAGTATTTGAAAAGGAGAATACAACCATTGCCTTGATGTTGTAAGGTCCCTTCCAACATTTCATTTCTTCCCACACACTTCTACTCCACAAATTCTGAGATCAACAATCTATCTTGTCAAAGCAAAGCTCAAAGCCAACATACAAGCTCCAAAAGCTCCAAGCTACAAAATTCAAGAACTTTCCAACTAAGCTCTAGCTAACTCAATCCAAGATAATTTTTCCAAGTTAACTTTCCCCATGAGAACTCCTCTCCTTTTATAGGTTTAAAAGGACAAGGTCAGGAGGTTCGGATGATCCCAAGAGATTGGGGATGAAATTCAGATCCAAACCGATCGGAGGCCACATGACCCTCAAAGATTCTATTCTAGCACTTTTGCGAAATTCCTCTTTTTCCTTCATACGAAAATCATCACACCCTTAACACTGAGAAAACTGCAACAACGTCAGAGGCCACTATGGTGCAACCTGTGAAGATCCTAGATCGTTGCACCCTTAACACTAAGCAAGGTGCGACGATCCCTTTTTCTAAGGTTTTTGAAAAAGGAAAAGTATAATTTCATTTCTCTGGAAAAAGTATCTTCATTCTTCTTCTAGGATTGATCCTTATAAAGAAAAATGATAGGTTTACATCATTAATGGTCATAGGGGTGATGAAAATAATGTGTAACACTCATCACAACTCAAGTCCCCAAATCCTTCTCATCTTTGCATCCAAACTTTCTAAAGAGTTTCCACCCCTTCAAAAATCATTACAACTTCCAGTTCTTCTTGGAAATTGAGAGAGGATAGGGTCCTAAAGTGGCTAGTTATGTTCTATCCCTACATAGTACAATGAATATTGTCCATGTTTTACATATAAAATATTTGTTAAAATACAAAAAATGTTATGTATATTCTAAACTAGAATATAAATAAACACTAAGTTTGATATGCATTTGGAAAATGTGACTAAAAATTAACAATATAGAACTTAATTGGATGCCCTGAAAACTCTCGAGTGAGATTCACTGCACCAAAGTTTGGGAAACAATTTGACCTACTTTTTCTTCTTCGTATTCTCTGATTTTTGCTTGTCTTTTTCTCATTTTCTATATCCCTCTCACTCACTTCATCTTTGTCAACCCATTGGCGATCATATTTCCTTTTGTGCTTTTCCATACTTCCCGGATTTATTGTTGATTCATATTTGATTTCACATAATTTTCTCGTCTTTTCTCTTTTCACAAGTATAGAGTAAGCATGCAAGAGTCTTTTCAAATTTTCTTGTTCTTTTGAATTTCCTTGTTTACTCCAAGTCATATTTTACAACCAACAGAACTAATCATAAAAGGCCACATGGTCACTACATAGAATCTAAACACATGTGTGAAAATTGATTGACAATTCACTTACAATGAAGTTGGTATGGTTTGCATTCTAGTTATAGTAGCTTGGTTAACTATTTTTGAAGTTGTCTATAAAGGGGGAATTTTAGTTTTATAAAGGACATTTGGTATTTTAGAGAGTGATCAACATAATAGAGTAGACAAGGCCTTTATATTGAGAGAGAGAAGAAGAAGTTTGATTATGTACTTGTATGAATGTAATGATGGCTTATTGAACTATAAAATTGAATTTGTTATGTCTTATCGTGTATTTAATTATGTTGTGCATGAATTTAATAATTTGGTCTTTTATAATAATATTCAATCCTGTATTGTTATGCATTATAATAAATTTAGGGCCCTTTGCGTATGTCAAGTTGTATTAGAGTAGTTTGAATCTTGCATGTGGTAGACAACTCCTTTAATATGCATTACTAAGTAGAGTTGTTAAGGAAAAACATAACTGTTGGCCCTTGACCAAGTTTTGAGGATCCTTGGTCATGTTTGACCTACTTTTGGGACTTCTATGGGCTTTCGAAGGAGGAGCACAAGTCGAAATGGAGATCGCGAGAACTCAACCCCTTTTTAGGTATTTTTAGGTTGTGGGCTTATGTAACGGGTATGGGGATGTCGGCCCATGGGTTTACCCATGTTTAGGCCCGATTTTGTAATGTATAAATAGATGTCTAGGCGATGTAGGAAGGAGTGTGATACCTTGCTAAGTGCTAGTGGTAAGTGTAATTGCTTTGTACATATTGTGTGAGACTTGCAAAGCTAAGTGCAAGTGATTGTAAGAGACTGTGAAAGGCTTTGTGTTGTAACTCAGGGAAGGAGGATCTAGCAAAGTGTGAAGATCTCCTATCCTCTACAAAGTAAGACCTCAAGGCTCTGTGCATGTAGTTGATTGACCAAAGATAATAAAAGAGAAGAAGAGTTGGTGGACGTAGCCCCAAGCTATGGGTGAACCATGTATATCCTGTGTTGCTATGATTTGTTCGATGTATTGATGTGTTTATGTGTTATTTGCTTAATTTATTTTATATATATGAATGATAAATAGATATTTTAATGCTTTCTTCTTAATAATATGGATGAATGCTAGATCTAACCTATGTGAATGTGTTTAGTGCTTGAATAGGCTAGATCTGGGTGAAAAGTGCGGTGCTTTTTAATTAAGGTTTTATCTGCAAAGTGAAGATTGGTTAAATACTGATGAACTGTAACTACTAAGTGCTTTGTTAAGGTGTTGTAATCATAGATCAGTGTCCCAGCTAACGTTGCAGACATCTAAGTCCTGCAACCACCCCTTCCTCTACCTCGAGTGAGACTTCATCTTCTTCGTAGGTGTTGTTGAAAGGGTCGGTAGTTAGGGTTTTGTTGGTGGGATGTTGTAGCGTTGAACCCTCGGTCTGCCCCTGTGCCAACAAATGGTTCTGTTGTCGATACTTGAAACTGTGATTGTTGGGAACTGAAGAAAATAAAGCTTTGTGCGTAGATCTATTGCTTTAGTGTGCAGTAGTCTACTTAACTTGTGAAGCTCTCTGCTATGAAGAAAATTTATATCTGAAGAAAAGAGGTAAGATATGAAGGCTTTGTTCTTTGTTAAAGGTAAGAACAGTGAAAAGTTTTGATTGAAAAAGGAAAGATAAGTGGAAATTTTTGTTTCAAAAGTATGGATCTAGCTATGTTTGATAAAAAAATTCCTAGCTTGAAAAGTAGGGCACAACTAGATGGAAGAAGGTTCGATATGAGTATCTCTGATAAAAATAATGAAATATATGTTATTCCTATGCATAGAAAGAATGTTTGGACTAACAAATGGATGCAGGAACCTAGAAATAACTTTTTGCAGGTTAGCTACTATGATCCTAGTGCGTGGTACAGGAAAGGTTGGGGATCATTTCAAAGAAAGAGAAGATTAAATATTCGTTATAATTGCAGAAGACCGGGACATCTTTCCAAGGAATTCCCTGGTAGAAGACCTATTTGTCTTTGTTGTCAAGCTATGGATCATGAAGTTTTGGATTGCCCTAGAATGATTTTTAAGGTTGAAAGAATGAATATGAGACAAGAAAACCCTGAGGAAGATCAAGAAGTTAATATCATGATAGAACCCCAGAAAGAATCAGAGACTATATTATTGCAAATGAAAGAAACTCTGAATGATCATCGAAATATAAACTTATTAGAGATCTTCATAGAAAAAGAGTGCATAGAAACAATAATAGAAGACTTCGACATAGACTATGTTCTAGATGAGGAAACACAGGCGAATATTATGAAAAAAAGAACCTGGGAAATTTTAGGAAAGCCTGTTATGATTCGTTCATTAAGAGGAATATGATTATTTAGAGGAAAGATGATAACATTATGTGGAAGACTCACCCAGATAGTTATCAGTGCTCATGGAACTATGACAAAGTAAGATTTTGAGGTTGTTAAATTTATTGAGAACACCGCCCCATGTGCTATGTTATTAGGAAAACCCTGGATTAAGAGAAATCAGACCAGAAGAAAAGAAGAGGAAGTCTTAGAACAAAATAAGAAAGAATTAAAATATTTCATGACTAGGAGGATAGCACACTTGATTGAATAATAAGAGAACATATAGAAGATATTTAAAACTAGAAACTTGGATGTCGAAGTTGAACGAACACAAGAAGATTCACAGAAGAACTGAGCACCTACCCCAGACAGAGAAGAAGTATTTCCCTTGAAACCTATGAAATAATATCAACAACGCGAAGTTACTATACCAAAAGGAGATAAGAATCATAATGGAAAGAGGAATGTCGAGACGATGATCACTGGGAAGAAGGCTAGAAAACTCAGTAAGAAGAGAGAAAAGATAGAAAAGTTATAGAAGGTCCCAGAAGAGATTTCGCAGAGGGAAGGTTTGCAAAACTGGAACTTCGTCGGGATATCAGAACAACACAACATGACACTTCTCCATGGAGGAGCGATATAGTCATTGACAACATTATAATTGTTAGCCCGATGCTCCAAATGGTTAGAACAATAGTTATGGCCAGAAAGCTCGCTATCATACCATTAGGACCACGCCGTAATGGACATAACTGCATTGATGAAGGTCTCTTGTCCATTGGAGAAGATCTGTTACATCGATGTTTACTTATTTCGTCGACTATTGCACCGATAACACTTTTGTGAATTGGCTGAGCCAACAAAAGAACTCATTGCTACCATGCTGTGTTTATTGAGATTTACACATGTTCCATTGATTTGAGCATTCATTCATCCACCTGAGTTATCTGATCTGAGTGTGTATGTCGGACGAGCTCAGCGCCGCAGAGAAAGTTATCGA
>JASDQU010682033.1:80695-96718 GCA_032191745.1 Picea mariana
AACATGAATGGTTATGTTAATTACACCTCTGTACTTTGCCTCAATTGAAGATAGAGCAATGACAACATGCTTCTTGCTCTACCAACAGATAGGCCCGGAACCAAGATTGAGTGAGTAACCAGATGTGGACTTGCGATCAGTGTTATCACTAGCCCAGTCAGAATCAATAAACCCGATGATATCTAATGTAGATTCTGTTGCATAATGAATCCCAAAGGTGATGGTGCCCTGCATGTATCGAATGATACACTTTGCATCTTTCCAATGTAGCTCATGTGGCTCATGCATGAACCTGGAAACTGCGCCAACTGCATATGAGAGGTCTGGTCTGGAGTGTGTGAGATACATCAAGCTCCCCACTAGTTGTCTGTACAGTGTGCTGTCAACCATTGGAGTCTCCCCTCCATCCTCAAGTTTGACTCCTGATAGGAAAGGAGTCGGAGCAGACTTGTAGTTTGTCATGTGAAATCTCTCAAGGAGATCTCGTGCATACTTGTCCTGAGACAGTTTGATGCCTGATGCATCCTGACTGATCTCGAGTTCAAGGAAGAAGTGTAGTAGACCCATGTCTGTCATAAAAAACCTGTCATGTAGAATCCTCTTGACTACAACAATCACTGAGGTCGAGCACCCGATGATCAACAAATTATCGACATACAGAACTAAAAGTAGAAGTGAATCAACCATCCTGAGCATGTAGACATTTGGGTCTGATTTACAACACACAAAGTTTTGTGACAACAGGTAGGAATCCATCTTGGCATACCATGCCCTCAGACCCTGCTTGAGGCCATAAAGTGACTTCTTCAGTGGACAGACCAAAGATGAGTCTTGCATAAATCCTTGGGGCTGCTCCATATAGATCTCATCAGAGAGATCACCATGAAGAAATGCATTCTTCATGTCCATCTGATGAACTTCCCATCCCTTGGCTGCCGCAATGGCAAGTGCCAATCGTATGAAATCCATCTTCGCAACTGGAGTGAAAGTCTCATCATAGTCAATACCATGCACCTGCTGAAAGCCTTTGACGACAAACCTGGCTTTGTATCTGCTAATCTGTCCATCTGCTATGCTCTTGGTCTTGTAGACCTATCTGCATTTGACAAGTTTCCTCCCAGAAGGAAGGGGAACCAGATCCCAAGTCTGGTTCTCGAGGAGAGAGTTGTGCTCCTCCTGCATGGCGGATTCCCAAAAGGGATTTCCAACAGCCTCGCCATAAGACTGTGGATCTGAACACTGAACCAAGAAAAGATGCCTGGAGGGAAATGGTTCAGTGGTAGTGAGTGCAATAGGAGGCTCGAAATCAGATCGAGTCCTCCTAGTATTGACTGGATCACCAACGAGATCCCCTGCATCCTGAAGAGTAGTCTGTGCCCACTCGGGTCTCTGCTCTGGCTCTGCAATTGCATTTGAATGCTCTGACTCTGCATCTGGCTTACTGACTCTGAATCAGAATCATCTTAGTCCTTTGAATCAAAACTCTTTTCTGAAGAAGAGTCGGCATGTGCATGCTCATCATCTCGGACAGGTGGAAGAGTGAAGGAGTCTGCATGCAGCTGATGAGGTACATACGAGACACTGTACTCGAATTGGACACTACGCTCAATGATGAGCCGGTCCAAGGAAAGATCAATAAGCCGATATCCCTTCACATCGTCAGGGTATCCAACAAAAATGCACTCAGTGCTCTATGGATCAAGTGCCTTTCTCACCCATGCACATGAACAAAAAATGCGAAAGTGGGTCATTAACCTGCGCATTATAGATCTATCTAAACAATAATACACACATTTGCAGAGAGAATTGGAGAAAGAAGGAGATAACGAATGAAATAATTCTCATTAACTGTTGTGAATAATGAATAATTTACACATGATATACTCTGTATAACTCAATGAGTGCGCATTGGAGGAGAACCAATGTGCCATAGTGGTGGTCTAGAGTGATCTGGACACACACCAACAATTATGGGAGTGAACTGCCACCTAGTCTAGTCTCTCAGACAGTTACGAGAGTGAACTACCACTTAGTCTAGTCTCTCAGACAGTTACGAGAGTGAACTGCCACCTAGTTGAGTTAACTAGTAAACTAGTCTTCAGTTAACTCACTGAACAGAGAGTAGTGAGGAGATAACTCAGGGAATCAAGGGTAATGTGCCAGTCTGGTGATGATACCAAGGCAAGGTCGAATTAGCATGGTGATGATCCCAATGTTGCATGGTGACAAAACCAATGCAACATCTAAACTCAACTCAACTAGTCAAATTGAAGTGTCAACTGAAAGAGAATATTCTCCCCTAAAATATAGGAGACTAGATAATGACTAATAAACAAGAAAAAACCTTAGGAAAAAGAAATCCCAGGTGTGTGTGAAGTAACTCCAACAAGTTTTTCCATCGAGAAATATTTTTGTTGTTTGTTCACACAGATTTGCTCTTTATGCACACGAAAAACTACTTTCATTTCACGCTCAATAGACTGTTATAAAGTTACTTTGATCATATCCATTGTAATCTCCACAAACATTGATACTTTTACATTGCCCTAGTTATGCACCCTTCTGCAACACCTCTGATTCTATAGCTGAAGGAAATAACCATTCATACCATAAAAAATTAAATGGATCATAATAGGGGAGTAAAGAAAAAAAAAAGTAGAGTTGCATGGTAGTCAAGTGGAGATCTACTTTCCATTTCCAACAATTTTTTTCTAAACTTTGCAACGTTCTCGGTCTTCATTTTTTTTTGTTTTGATATCGAGAGGAAAACCAAGCCATCGACAGATCGCAATGCATGAACCTGTTCATCATTTTCTATATTTGTGTTCGATCGATCTTTCCCACAATGTTTAGGATTTGGGCGACCTCGTGAAAGTGTTTTATCACTTTTTGTAAGAAAGTTTAATTTTTCTTTCTTCCATGGGCTTCTTAAAACTTGAAACTTTTCAAGACCCAATCTATTTTTTTACAGATGCATGAGTGCTTTACTTGAATGGGATCCACCTTCAAAAATATTTTATTGATTCTTTAAATTATTTCGTGGAGAGGATCTTGTTGCTTCACTTTATGTAAAAAATTAAAATATTGGAAATAATTATGGGATATATTTTGGTTTGGAAAAGTGGGTTATGTAAACATAATGAAGTATTATGTTGGGTTTAGTTACATGATGTAACATATTGATAAATATTGGTTCACTTTTTCTTTTTATTGAAAAGTTACATGTGATAAAGGGATGCATAGGATGACATATGATGGTGGTAAGGATTTAAGACTTGTGTGGTGTCAAAATTTCAATTATAGATGTAGAATATGACAAGGTCTCGGAATGTGGAGAGAAATAAATTTAAGTCATGAGTGATAGGTCAAGGGCCACAATGATTTCGCCAAGAACATTGCGCCAATCTTTAGCGAGAGTGGTCGAAACTTTGCGCAAGTAGCGTGATTCGAGGGGGAACTTGGCAACACTTTTCTAGCTAAGTACTGTTGACCAAAAATGTAGTCAACACGTTGGAGATGTTCCCCCTTGAAATAATGTTACAACTAGCTTTTTTATCTCATTCACAAGGTTTCTCGACTCATGTAAGCATGTATTCAATGGACATGTGTTCTTTGTAGAGCTTCAATTAAATTAGTTGTAGATTATTAGGGTATTTCACTTATGTTTTAGATTATTTTTTACCAATAAATTAGAAAAGGAAAGTAGACCAACTAGTGAGGCATAATTTATTGGAATTTCCTTTAGTGAGCTAGAAACCCTAATGTTGAAAAACACAAGGACAAGTATGGAAGGAACACTGTTGTAGGAACTAAAGCTACCTACGTTGAAGAAGAAAATTGTAACAGAACTCCTAAAGTCATCCACATCCCAAAGGATTCTACATTTGCAACTCAACATTCTTGCAAGACAAGACTTGAGCTCGGTCTCTAATGCAAAGATATATCTATAAAAGCAAACAAAGACTAGAGTCACTACCATAAAAGATATATCAATGACAATACAATTAAAGAGACCCAAGTGCCTTTAGAGGGGATGGTACTTTACTTTCCCTTGTTAGAATAGGATGTCCTTTGAGGTGGTACAGTTGACTCATCCAAGGTATGAGTGGAACTATACCAATGAAGGCCCATTGAGATCAATAAAAAAGATTTCAAGGTTGGAGCCAAATGAATCACAAGTGGTCCATAGATCCCATTCTATATTATTTATTTGATAAATGTGATATGCTTGTATTGGTCATGTATGTAGATGATTTGATACTTATAGATAGGAAGTTAAAAAAAGATCATATAATGGTGCAACATAGAGTTGGAATGTGAGATTAACATGGACATTGACCTTATGCACTATTTCTAGGCTTTGGAGGTTTGACAAAATCTAGGTGAGGTGTTCCCTAGACAGGGTAAATATGTAGTGGAGATTCTAAAGAGATTTCAAACGAGGGATTGTAAGCCCATGGCTACTCCTATGATACCAAATTTGAAGTTATTAAGGGGTTTAGATTTATATTGGTAGATCCATCTAGGTATAAGTAATTGATAGGTTCCCTCATGTATTTGGTGAATATTAGAATCGATATTTATTTTGTAGTAAACACTTTGTGGGAGTGCATGGTTGATCCATGACAGATACACTAGGATGTTACAAAACATGTGCTTTGATACTTGAAGGTCATAATACATTATGGTTTTAGGCGTGTTTGAGATGGTTAATTGACATTGCATGGTTTTTGTTAGAAACATAATCCTTGGGATTGCATTACTGTAATAATAATGTAAATGTTGGCGCATGATTGGAGACCAGGGTTGTAAGAGTTTTCCAACAAAGGCATCGTTGTAGTATAGAGCGCTCACATATTCAACCTTTTGCAAGGGAAGGAGGTCTCACTCGAAGCGCTGTTGAGACTTATGTGAAATGGAGCGAGGTTGAAGAGAATGCAGTGGTGGGAAGAGCGTAACCCAGCTAATCGATCATGCGATTGGGACGATAAACATGGAAGATGCAGTCTAAACGGAGTTACACAACACATACAATGATTCCTACTTCATACATGAAGAAATTTACATAAAGTAAAGTAACCAGATAGATCAACAATGGCATGTACACAGTGAAGAGATCCAAGATGCATAACAAAGACTTGTGTAAAATAAACATACACAGTTCATCAAGATACATACACCATTTATCAAATTTTTTTGGGGTCCAATCATCTCTTTTATTAGTATCATTTCATAACATCTGATACACAGTTCTGTTTTCATTTTGTACAAAGAAGAGCATATCAACTATAAACTCAATACATGGTTTTCCTGCAGCTAGTATGATCACAACAAGCATTTACAATATTCGTAACTCTGAAATCAATACAACAATCGAGAGCTAGAAAGAAAAACAATTCACAAGAATGATAACGATTCACAAAAAAACCTAGAATGACTCATCAACCAACTAATCCTCAACTAACTTAATCCCAACCCATTACATAACTCCTCGCTATTAGGTTTTTCCGCAGACTTCTTTCTTTCTTCATTCTGGTGTTGTGCTTTCTTGATTCCACCTTCTTTTGGCATTCTCATGAATGTTCTGGTTTCTTCCTTTGTCCTGTCCAGCTGGCTCATGTCTACTTTCCGCGCTGACATTTTGATGCATCACTTTCCGTTGGATTTCCACTGCATTTCTCTATTGCCGCCAGTCATAGCCTTCTACTAGTTTTCTCTACTTTTCTCGCAATACTATGATATTTTTGAAAAATCGAGTCTTCTCCAAAAACAGAGGGTCCAACATGCCCCGACCACAAATCTTGACTCATCCCGAGTCAAGTTTTCATCTCTTCAGTTTGGCCTCCCTCAAATAGAGGGTCCAATTCAGGGACGATTTGGATTGCTTGCTGCTTGAAACTATCATATTGATCRACGTGATCTTGCCACTTGCGTAGTAGGATCGATGCTCCTGCAACAAATTCTTGTGTTGCGTTGACATCCGAGAGTGAGGGCTTCATGTCCATCAATGTTTTCCATTTGCATTTCGCCACTGCGTCAAGCTGTTGGATCTTGACATAGGTGTCCTRGACTGCTGGCTTGAACTCCCAGAGTTCCTTCTTGGCAGCTTGATTGGTGTCATACAAAGCATCCAAATTTTCATTGACCTATTGGATTTCTRCAAATTTAGCACTCTGCTCAATGGGATCGATGATCAACTTCACCTCCTGGTTCATCTGTCGGATTTGGGCTCAGAGGTCCTCCACTGATTTAGTGTGATGCTCCAGCCAACCCAGTCATTAACTAGATCGAAGAAGTGATTACACTCTACAACTTGTTGATGTAAAGAACTACGCACAACATTGCCCTCTACAACAACCTTGGAGATTTTCTCCAACATCTCCTTAGGTTTCTCTCGTTCCTTTAGTCGGATAGCCTCTAGTTACTACTGGAGGTCCTGAGTCTTATCTGCTACATGGGTCCATGCCTCAACGACAAAATCAACTTTGGCTACTAGCACAACCTAGCCGCGATCTTCTGGGAGTTCAGGCGCCAACTTGCGAAAGGTAGGCCAAGCGTCATTGAGCCTGCTAGACTCTGCTTCAACGATGGACTTAGTGGCTGCCCGCATGCCTTGTTTGTAATCTGTTGCTGCATTAGCTGAAGTAAGTCTCTCTTTCAAATGGTCAACCCATTGTACTAAATCATCGTTTTCTTGTGTTACAACAACAATTCTTTGTTCTAGCTAATTCACAGAAGTCCTAAAAAACAAAAAAAGTTGAGGTGTATCCCAAGTAGACAGATCACTACTCAGAGTAGTTGGATCCAATGGGAGTCATGTCGCAAGAGGATGGCCACTTGCAATGGATTTTTTAGAAAAAATGGAAGTACCTGCACCTTCGAGGGCAKGAGATTGAGCTTGAAGAMTTCTCGCAAGCATGGACTATACTTCTAGTGGTAGTGTGGCAACAACCCCTTGTTACTCCAGACAGAGCTCTAGTAGAGCAAGACATTGTTGTGGGTTTTGCAAAATTGGAGCAACTTGTTCCTTTAAATAAGTCACACTTTGTGCAGAATGGGTGTCGTCTTGGCCTTGAGGGGGTCAGTGAAGGTGTCCATGTCCATCTGGACTTGCGTTTTAGGATCTATATTTGGTTGAGGACTAGAGATAGTCTTCGAGAATTTATCTAGAGAACCTGGGGCTTGCGAGACTTGCGGCACAACAATCATGAACCGAGTAGTGATAACGCTAACATGTATACTAGAATGATCAACATGCTCAAATGTCAGTGCTTATGTGTGAGACGGGGATGCCATATTTGAGGTGGAGTGATGAATGGGTCCACCATTTTTCTAACCGAGGCCTTCCTCAACAACGATAGTAGATTGGATCTACTCGGGTGGGTCATCTAGAATATGGATGATAGGAGGCGAAGAGACAATTGATGCTGCGTAAGGGTTCTTGGAGCGAACCTGAGGCATGGTAGTGAATATCAACGGTGGTGGAATCAAATGAGACATGGGTGGCAGTGAAGATAGAGGGGTAGCCTCAATAATAATTGGTTCACCTGCTGGTTTGGCAGGAGAACTTGCTCTCAGTTTCTTGAAAGGAAAAACATAGGCGAGGACTTCCCTAAAATGCTTACCAGATATTTGTGCATCATCCATAATTGCTGAAAAGGGGATAGGTAGTGGTCCTTACGGTAATGTTTCTTCATCATCCTCCTCATGCTCCTCATATGAGCTGGGCGGGGTTTTGTCCCTTTTTCTTGAACTGGATGTAGCAGCTGATGTCTGCGCAGGATTAGCTCAAAACACAACTACCAGAATAGTGTATTTGATCCATTTTGAAGTCTCTTTTCTTACGGCCCCTGCCCAGAGCTTTACTTCCTTATCAAACATGGCATCATCTAGGTAGAATAGAAGAGGAGTCATGTGGAAGAGTGCATGATTCACTCCGAATGGACGAATGAACGTATGGTCCTGGTCCATCCCGAACCAAATGTGGTGCATGTGGCTGTTGAGGATGGATTACAGAATCCTCAACCATTGGGTAGCATTAACCACGTTTTCATGCCATTGCTCAAAAGAGACATTATACACGTCGGGATTTGTAAGAAGTAACTTGGCATTCCAGGGATCGAACAACTTGGCAATCCAGAAATCATTCGTGTGAGAAATATCCCTCCCTTGCGATGGATATCATTTCCACATGGCGAACGTGACGAGGAGGTAGCCATAAATAAAGTATGTTGTGCAGTCATGAACATTCGCACAAGCCTGGAACATCTCTGTCAACAAATATTGGCACCAATTCATCTTGGCACCATTCTTAACGAATTTCACTACTACTATGGTATCCAATGTGCATTCCCCCCCTATGTGATTCTTCATTCCTTTTCCTGCGACAATTTAGTAGGAACATCGGATTTGCTCATCTTTGATGAGTTCAATGAGAGCACCTCGACCTCCTTTCCGAGTGTTGTATTTTTCGTATAGGCTTAGAGTACCTTTCTTGTGGCCATGCTTTCTTGAACCTTGGAACCCATCTGCGACATCTTGGTCGTCCATAGATAACCATGTCAACTGATGTATGTCCTCGACATGGATAGGGTATCCCTTGTCGAGCCACAATGTGCTATTGTGCATGTGGCTGATAAAAAATTTAGTACACTTAGCAACCTCTCTAGTGGTGTCGAACATTGGTAGGTCACTCAAACTCATTAAGGTACTTTCTCGCAGAGGTAAGAAGTCAAGCTTCCACTCCCAAATCAGAGTGTCGTCCTGTAAAACAGTGCAATCCATAAAGGCATGGATGACCATTAGCGGGAATTGGTTGGGATATGTGAATTCTACGTCCATTAGACGAGTGTGATTGACCTCCCCGATCATCGATGGCTTGGACACGAGTGTCAATGAATTCCTTAGGGACAACAGGCCTAATTGGTGCAACGACCTGGTTAGAAGCTTTGGGGATCGACCCCTTACCGACAGTGCGAACCATCCTGGCATGGTCTTGGAGTTAAATGAAACAGATAGGGGGACATAACTGTTGGGACGAGTTCATAGGTTGCACATGGGGCTCCATGATTGAGTATGAGCTTTGTGCAAAGAAAAAAAAATAACCTTACTCGTTGGGAGACCGAGATGTTTATATATGCTAAGAAAAATGTGGCACAACAACATGCATTGAATTTCACAGGTTAATAATAAATAACATTAATGTCGGAAAGATTTGTTACTGCAATGAAATCTGTAATGAGGTTTTTGCAATTAAACACATTGGCGGAAAGTGGATGACGAGACATTAGGAAAATTTGGGAAAATAATGACTTCACCAATAGTGAACCGGAAAAGGGTGGACAACTGGTAACATTAAACTTGACTGCGACCTATAGCAATGAACTAGTCAACAATAGTACTAACGAATTTTAATGACCCATGTGAGCGCGAGCATGGACTTTTAGCTTTGCGCGATGGTAATGACGAGTAGAAATGAGCAAGACCTCCTTGATCACAAAGGTGTTATCTGGGCGGGATAATTTGAAAATGACCCGTAGACTCTAAAAACAACTAACAACCGGACATGTGAGTGTGTGACCAACAACGCATGAAAACAAGAAGGTAATTGAAATCCTACCTACTATTGCCACTCTCGACATAGGAGGATTGCAAAACAATGCTTATTGAGAGTAGATGTAGGGTTTTAGGGTTGTGCCATTCACCCAACCAAGATAAAGGATACCATTGAACTACGGAAGTATGACTGCTCCAGATTCGTATACCTCCACAACAATAAACGGTCCAAGTCAATGCATTTGTTAATTACCATGATACTTTTGGTATTTACTGTCATATAGGAGAACATTATCTCCTTGTGCAAACAATTTTTGTTTGATGTGTCGATCATGCCAATCCTTCTAGAAAAATTTTTCAATGGTCTGATGAAAATCTACGAGGAATCATGCTTCATCCAACTCGAATAACTCTGCAACCCTTTCCGCAACTTATTCGTCGTTTTTCATATAAGTGACTTGTGCAATGTATAAGTTGGGTGTGATAAACTCGACATGAAAAACAACTTATCTACCATAAACCAGTTGGAAAAGAGTATACTTGTGTAGTTTCTTAGTAGTGGTTCTATATGCCCATAATACAACAAAGACTCTCTCATCCCAATCCTCCTGGTTTTTGAAAAATACCTTAGTCAAGCCCCTTTCCAAAATCTTATTGAGCGCCTCAACTGTTCCATTAGCTTGTGGATGGTAGGGGATTCTCTTGTGATGTTGAATGAGGAGCTCGCAAGTGAGGGTAGATATAGTGTGGTTGATAAAATGAGCTCCCTCGTCACTGGTTAGAATTCGAGGGCACCCAAATTGAGCTATGATATGTTCAAAGATAAACTTGGCCATTGTATTCGCAGAGAAACCCTAAACCGATTGTGCTTCAACCCACCGTGTAAGGTAGCTGGTTGCAGTTATTATATACCTTGCCTTGGAATGATGAGAAGGTGGGATTATGGGCCTAATGAAATCAAAAACCCACTTTTCGAAAGCTTGCATAGCTTTGACAAGGTGTAAAGGTAGTTAATCTCCGTGCGAGGGCTTCCCTACTTGTTGGAAAATGTCACAGGCTTGGGAAAATTTTGTGGCATCTTTGAACATTGTAGGCCACCATAATCCAACCTATAATATCTTTTGTGCAATAGGCTTACCACCAACGTGTCCACCCACAACTCCACTGTGGCACTCCCATAAGATATCTGTTTGCTTGTGATCGAGTACACACCGTATGAGAATGCTATCTAAGCCCAACTTGTACAATTTTCTAACAATCAATTGATAATCCACTGCCATGATGACTAAGTGTCTTTTTTGAGTTGCAAAATATCCCTCAGGTGCTGAACCGGTCGTGAGGAATACAACAATGTTTGAAAAATAATCCGTAATAGCCTTAATGCAGAATAGATCTACATCAGGAAGTTGATCGTCTAGGGCTCCGCCACTCTCACTGGACTCTAACCGAGAGAGGTGATCAGGACCAACATTCAACTTTCCAATCTTGACGATAAACTCAAACGAAATTTTTTGAAAAAACAACAACCATTGACAAATTCTTCCCTCTAGGACATGTTTGTTAACCAAATACTTTAATGCAGGATGATCAGTAAAAAACTCTAAATGACAACCTAACAAATAATCTCTAATTTTTTGTAAAGCATATACCATAGCCAAACCTTCTCGTTCGGTGGCTGTATAGTTGCGTTCTTCTTGGGAGAGATTTTGGCTGGCAAAGTAGATAGGATGATCCATATTTCCTTCTCCAGGTTGCGTAATGATAGCCCCTAACACAATGATGGAGGCATCAATATGTACATTGAACTCCATGCCCCAATTGGGGAAAGTAAGAATGGGGGCTGTACTCAATTTTTCCTTCAAGGTTTCAAATGCTTTATCACAAACTGAATTCCACTAAAATCCTTTGGATTTCTTAAGTAATTGTTCCAACGGTGCTGTGATACTCGCATAGCCCTTGATAAACCGATGGTAATATCCAGTATGTCCAAGGATAGTTTAGAACTGCTTCACAAAGGTAGGAGGAGGAATATTGAGGATGACTGCAACTTTTGCAAGGTCCACCAACACTCCTTCACTACAAACGATATAGCCAAGTAGATTCCCAAATGGTACAAAAAAAAATACACTTTTTCAGATTGAGGGAAATATGCAGCTGGAGAAATTGATCCAACATTATCCGCAAGAGACCAATATGCTCTTTGAGTAGACTGTATACCATCCAATCATCCAAATAGAGTTCAATAAATTTATGGATGAGTTCACGGAATGCAGAAATCATGATCCGAGAAAACACTACTGGGGCATTCTTGAGCAAAAACAACATGATGTTATAAGCAAATGACCCCCACTCTGTTGTGAAGGTAGTTTTCTTCTTATTCATTTATGCAATCTTTACCTAGTGATATCCTAAAAATCCATTGGTAAATGAATATTCTTCTCTACCYGCTACCTGATCTAAAAGTTCATCACTAAAAGGAGTCGAAAATGGGTCATGAACATAGGTAGATTTCCAGCTCCGATAGTCAACACAAACCTTGATATCCTCTGTACCCTTTTTGCTTTGAATGAAAATATGGCTCATCCACTTAGCCTCATCCATTGGGAATATCAACCCAATTGAAAGCATGCGATCAATCTCCTTCTTGACCTTTTCTTTGACTCTAGAGTTCAGACGGTATGGTTGATGCTTAACAGGTTTCACGTTTGGCTTCAGTTCAATTCACATTTCTCCTAGATCTCCCTTAATTTCCTTTAGCTTCGAGAAGTTGGTGGGGAATAGGTCCTTATATTCCCTCAACAAGGCTTGAATTTCAGTCATGCTATGTTTATCCCAATAATCCCCTATAGAGGCTATCTTTGGATGCTCCGTACTACCTATATTAACCTTGTGCAACTTCATAGGGTTAATGTAGGAGCTACTAGCTTAAGGAGAAATGGTATCCTTAACAATCCTACTGCCTTCAGATTCTTTAAAGGACAGTTAACTAAGGTCTTCTAAATCTTCAGGATCATTTGGGGCGGTATCAACCTTATTACAATAAATAGGTAGTGGCACAACGACAAAATTTGTTGGCTCAAGAGATGGGTGAAATATAGAAGAGAACATATGTTTATGCATAGAGAGAACTACAGGGGGATAGGCAGGTTTAAACTTATCTGTGAATAACAAGATTTTAATTTGTTGCAATGCTAAAGTGAGCTTGGGGGACTTACCTGTAAAAGAGAAATACGTGCAAAATTGGCATTGAAGGACATCCCAACAGTGGGTTTGCCTTCAGGTTTCTTCATGTATATACCAGGCTATGGGGATTGATCTGAGTGAATGAACAAACTAGTGTACCTAAAAACCCCATGGCAGTTTCCTGGTTGTCCATACTCTAACACAATGTGCAACATGCTCCTGTGGATCTGAAGATCCATCATATGTGTCGAGGGTAAGAACGAGAGTCTTCAGTTTCTAGTTTCGATTGTCTTGACTAACTTGGGACGGAGAGATAAATCAACGATGCAGGGAAAGCTTGATATCCTCTCACGAAGGTAGTTTAATTTTGTGGGTGGCCCACCAACGAGATGGGGAGGATTGCAAAGCGATATCAAGTGCCAAAATCCTCTGTTCCACCCCAAATTTTTCTTCCATTTTGACCAAAAAAGTACGCAAATCATAGAGACCGTCATATATTGGATGCTCGCGGATTTCAGTTCCAATCCACCTAGCTTCTCAAATAGTGGCGCATCGTCTTGAGAAATTTTGGTATCGTCCCTGCCGCGAGCTTTCAAAAGTTTCCTCTTAATCTTCATTGACAGACTGAATACTTCACCAACTGATTGAACCATCCGCGGTAGGATTAATGTAGTCTGCGCGGTTTCCTTTAGTTACAATATACAAATGATCTAAGACATCAATTTCCATGTCTTCTGAGGGTTCAATGTATCATGGTCCTAGGTACAAAAGGGATGATTTTAGGGGCTAAATTTTTCTCATGGGCTAATTTTCCATGGTTTTTCCAAAACCGAGATTTATTATTTTAAAAATGATTCACCCAAATTGTATAGGATAAAATTATTTTACCTTAAAAATCACCAAAATTTTATAAAAACTATATAAAATCCTTAGAAATTTGAATATTTTTACAAAAATATCGCCAATCATTTATAGTTGGCATATGAAGGATTAGTAAGATTCACCAAGGTTTCTACATTTTAAAATAATTTCCATCCTTAAAATCATCCCTGGTATAGATCTAAAGGTTGAACCACTTTCATACCATCCACTTCGAAGGTCATGGATTCCTTCCTCAAGTCGATCACAACATAATTGTCATATTCCCAGTTAATTCCAAGAAAGGCTGAATATGGATCCTTCTCCTCC
This sequence comes from Picea mariana, assembly GCA_032191745.1. NCBI lineage: Eukaryota > Viridiplantae > Streptophyta > Pinopsida > Pinales > Pinaceae > Picea > Picea mariana. The sequence goes on from JASDQU010682033.1 coordinate 94,622, forward strand.
ATGATCTCAATGACCTCTAAGTCAACAACAATCTTGAATCTGGCTAGGTCTACTTCCACATTTTCCAGCCTCCCTATTAGGYAATTACAATACTGGTTCGCAATGCGCAATTGAATTGGGGAATAGACCAACATGGGTTTTCCCATAGCTTCCCATGTTTTGTTTGKTAGGATTGAGCCCAAATCTAGCATGACATTGTTAATTTCATAACCATCAATATGGGCATTTATTTTGAACTCGCATCCCGACCTCTTCTTTCGTCTCTGTATTCGACCTGCATTCCTCTCGGGAAGATTAACAACTATAGATCCCTCTACATTTCCCTTAACTCTCAGAGCTATGTTTATGGTGTTCCACAACTTCTGGGTAAGGTTTCATCATTCATGATATCAGAAAAGAGTTCCATAAGACAATAGTGCTGCTTGACTCATACGATGGGCCCTTAGATGGGACCAAATTTTCCACAAATTAATAGGGAGGGGTATAGCTTGGATTCACAACTTCCGGTATCACAGAGTTAGACATCTGGCGGAACAATTCTACTGCATTCTGGAAAAATTCCTTTTTTTGTACATGATCATATGGGGGTTTAGGCACTACCTTTTGAATCTGAGCTTGATTAATATGTTCAACATCGATGCCGGTCTTTGCGCCTCCCCTTGTTATAACATGAATGTTGGAATTCCTCTCTTCCACAATTGGCCTGGGTTTTGAGTTTATCAAATTGGCTCCCCTTTGTCTTGCACGATCTTCCCATCATGTGATCAAGTTAGGACGGTCCTTAGTAGCATGGGTATTGTTTCGACAATGTGCACACCATGGTCTCCTCGGATGTGGGCAGTCCCCTTCAAGGTGGCCCTGTTCGTCACAATTGTAGTAGGGGGTAGGTCCTCTGCCGCCAACTCAGCCTCCTCTGCCTTTGTGACCTCCTCCAAACCCTTGAGGGGATTCTTCAATCCTAAAGCCACAACGGTCTAGTCTTTTTGCAAGAGCATCTAAAGCATAACATTGCTTGGCGGTATGGGTAGTCGACCTGCAAAATTCATAGTACACCATATTTGGGCAAATGTATATTTCTGTAAAATGGGGCAGTGTCTCGAAGAATGTCCATGGTGTCTGCAAATCTCAMAATACTCGTTGGGTTGATCCCCTTGCTAAGTCTGGAAGGCCTAGAATTGCACAGGTGCATGGAATGGTGCCACAATCTCAACTTGTGCAACATCGCCTGATGGTCTGACTRGTGGTGGAGGCATAGTGTGGCTCATAGCTCCTCCACCCCGTGATCTTGGATACTCTGTCACCATATACCTTTGGTGTAGCATCCAATGCACTAGATCTGTGGTTGACCTCCTCTAGGTAGGGCCAACTCTTGAATTTTCTCAGTCAACACAAAAATTTGGCCATGGAGTTGCACACTATTATTATCTTCTGGGGATCTCATCATGCGCARATTCCCAGGGTATCCGATCATTACTTCAATTTTGATGGCCTATTATAAGGATTCACCCAAAGTGGCTAGCCTTTGTTGATTTAATGGAATATGAGTCGAAGGAAAAATCCCCTGAATGAACCATACACGCTGGTGATTCTCATGAATAGGGTTTTCTAGCTTCCATATTGCATCTTTGAATCATTGGTTGTACTCCCAAGCAAAATCCCTGTCTCTCTGCTTAATCTCCCGCAACTAAGAGAGGGCCTGCTGTTTAGATTGAGGTAGGAGAAACCATGCAATAAATATTTGTTTGACCTGAGTAAGATTAAAGGGCTTTCTCGGGGGATTCCCTTGGGGATTCTCGGGCTCAATGGACTTCATGTACAATTTTGATGCTCTAGTTCTCAATGTGGTCTAGATTTCAACTAGTTTATTGGCATCTAGAGTTCCACAGGACCTCTAGATAGCCTCACATAAGAACCAATGTTACTGAGCATCCTCATTCCCTTTACCCCAAAATTTCAGGTATCGGTTGAGTGAGCTTGCGTGTTGAGTTCCCATCAGAGAAATGAGGGATCCTATTAATATAAATCTTGATGGTCATGGCTGTACTAGAGTTGAGTAACTTGTTCCACTTCCGCTACCACTATAATACAAACCTATTG
>JASDQU010682033.1:101056-112001 GCA_032191745.1 Picea mariana
TCACATGATTTGTATTTCATTCTTTCATGTGTACTATCTAATGATATCCATTTTCATCTTGTTTGTTCTTCCATAGGTATAGTTCTTCTTGGAACACATTATCTTTCAAGAGATAGATATACAAGATATGTACAGAGATGATGCAAACAAGATATCTACAAGAAATAAGAAGAGTGTTGTTACCTTTTAGAAGAATAAGTCTCTTTCATCTTGCTTAGTCTTCTTTGTAGGTTCCTTTTCTTTAGAAATTGATGCTTCATGTTTCTCCTTCCTTCTCTTTAGCTCGAGACAATGATTCTTGTAGCGACCATACTTTTGACAGTTGAAGCATTGTACTTCTGAAATGTATTTCTCTTGATTTGGCTTCCTCCTTGAGCCAAACTTCCTTTTGTTCCTGAAGTTCTTGAATCTTGCTGTGAAATCTTGATCCTCGTACTTATTTTGGGGTTTCTCTTTTGCATTGATCCTTGATTCTTCTTGAGCACAACAAGTCCAAAGTTATTCAAATGTCGGGTACTCCTTCCTTATGTTCATGCTTGCGGCAAATGCATCCCATGTCTTGGGAAGACCATTGAGTACTATGTTCACCACTTCCTTTTCTGAAGTGATCTCTTCAATAGCTTGTATTTGATCTCTTAACTGGGAGATTCTTACAAAGTATGATGTTATGTTGTTGTCATAATTCATCTTCATGTTACGGAGCTCATTCTTCAGACTCATAACTTGTCCAATGTTTCTGATTGAGAAGAGATTTGTTAGGGCATGATACATCTTCTTCGATGAGTCAAGATGGGAGATGTAGGGTATCAATTGGTCTTTTATAGAATCCACTATGATACTCATGGCATTGATGTCAACATCCTTGAACTTCTCCATAGCTGCAACGTTCTACGGTTCCTTCTCTTCTCCTTCTTCAAATTCTGGCTTCACGTTCTTTCCTTTCACGATATCCAACACTTTATTCTTGGCAAGGATGAGTTCAATCCTTGTCTTCCATTCTCTGAAGTTAGAGGCTCCATCTAACTTGTTCTCAGACTTCATAGAGTTAGTCATGGCTTGCATGACTTGGTCAAACCCTAGATTTGACCAAAAATTCAAACTTCACGTCTTGGCTTGCTGAGAGTGTCAGCATATGCGCTAGGTTAGAGCGCACTGATTTGTTCGGAGATTAGGTCAATCTCTTCACTTAAGGTGCCTTAATGATAGGATTAGGGTTTCTGCAACTGCTCCTTCTAGTAACCCTAGTGGTAGTGTCTTGGGAGCTTCTTCTGTTAGTAACCCTAGCGACAGTTCCTCAACGAGCTCAATATCCTAGTGGCTATGTTTTCTTCCAACGTTTAGACTGAATGAAGGAGGTTGTGGGCCCATAACCTATTATAATATAGAAGAATGTGTGCTCATTTTACCATTGACGATACCTTCGTCACCCAACCATAGGCCGAAGCCACCCTCCAAGCACCTTAACCTTGACTGAGAATTACTTTGTAAGCAAACCCTAAGCTAGATAGCCAAACAAGGTGTAGCACATCTTCCTCCAAGGATAGCGCATCAACAATAACTGATCAGATAGTCCAAACCTTAGCCAAGAGATAGTCCAAGCCAACATTGAAACTGCTAGCTGCAACAACTGCATCTGCAACTCTCATCCACACGTGCGCACCAAAATGGGAACTGTAGTGCACACCACTTGTTGTCTGCAATTTTGAGATATGTCAAAATGAGAACTGACACCTTGTATTTATACTGGTTCTGCCAGATTTGTTGGGGCCGACTTCTCCTTCTGGATATGTGTCTGTTCAGTATATTATTATTATTTCTGGATGACTTCTTCTCTTGGAGGCTAATAACCTAATATAAATTATCTTCTTGAGCCAACAAGACTTCTAGGGTTATTAGCCAACTCATTAGGGTTTTCTCTTGCTTTCCGGAGTCTTCTATTCTCGCCAGGTTCACACGTGGAGGTAAATACCTCCCACAGCTACCATAATATTAACACTCTTTTTGGTTTTTTTCTAACATTTGTAACACAAGACAGATGGATCTTAAACTAAATGGCAGAGGGAAGTTAATATACATTGGAGAAAGCTAGGTTTTGGGACAACCTTTATACATTAGCATGTAGATGAAGAAGATCAAAACTACTTCAAAATAACAATAATACCATTTTGAATTGTAGACATTCAACATTGCCTGAGATAACAGTTACATAAATAAAATATATACATGACAAGAATTTAGTGCAGGAAAAGTAGTTTTTAATGCTCTATTATCAATCACATGTTAACACAATCGATTTCTATTCATCAACTAGAATAAAAAAAATTTCGCAGCATTATAAGATAACTTCAATAAAAAATACAACAACTCTTACTCAATACAACAACAAATATTGAATTCGAAGACGTAGATAATCCCCCTCGGTCCAATCACATTTACGCTTCACATGAAAGAAGTGTCTTTGGTTCTAAACAAAACTTCTTAATTAAAGTAACTTGCATAGAAATAATTCTCTTACAATATTCTAGAAAAGTCTTTCTCTCAAAAACCATCGACCTTGATCTTAAGGTCGATTCTCTTATTTATAAAACCACTCTAAACTAAAAATATCTACTAAGTTGTGTTACGTCAAGAAAATGACACGCGACAGACTTTATCTATCTGTTCTCTTTTCCTTCTCTTGAGATCATTTGGTCATTTTACTGAAGTGGATTGTTCCTCTCATATTCTGACCATCTGTAGAAGAGATCTTCGCATGTATTTTCATATGGGAACCTCTGTTGATCCATTGGAGTGGAGAGGACCTCCTTCATATCAATTTCCCAGTCTTTGTATTTGATTAGTCTGACACTCAAGCACTGTAAGGCTGCGAGAGATTTAATTGGAGGCTCCATGAACTTCTTCACTTGATCCAGGATCATGCTTGAAACATGCGAAATCTTTGTTTTGTACACCTGGTCTTTCTCTGCATTCCGCTTAACTATGTCACATAAATTGATGAAATCCTCCGGTGGGCCAAACTCTGGCAAGTTGATATTCCTCATTTCTTGATTGATTTTCTCCCAAGTTTTCTCACATTCTTCCAATATTTCCTGCATTTTTCRTCGAGGTTCCTGGACCATGCTTACTCAGTGTTCGGATTCCTTCCTTATTCAGGYGATGTTGCTGTCCATCAACGCTCGGATGCCATGCTCATTTGTATCTTGACCCTTCTACACTTCTCTGATGTAGTCTATCCATTCCAAGGCTTGATGTACCTTCTCATACCATCATTGCATGTCTTTACATSTTGCTAGCCCCATAAGGGTATCTTCTTGGAATTCAACTATGCGAGCGGTGAAGAGGTCTCTTTCCCTTTTGAATTGTGCCTACATCTCTTGGAACTCACACTTTAAGAGTACCATTGCCTGTGTTGAATTTTGGTAATACTCCGCTTGATGTCGCAAATGGTCCAACTCTTTCTTAATGGAGTCTACCTCCCTTTCATTCACTTTTTCCCTGTCTAAAGTGGCATCAGTTATGGCCATCCCCACTCTGATTAGCTTATTCATCTTAGCACTTTCTGTGTCAAATAACGTCTCCTCTATGGTTATGAACATGGTGCTATCGAACATGAGCTTCCTTTTATTGACTGTTCTTCTCATCACAACTTTCCTTTTCTTGTCATAAGAAATTTCCTATATGTCAGTGACTTCGTCTACTGGTTCAAGAATATGTTGATCTCCCCAGGGCATAGTATTACCTATGCTTCCCGCCATATAGAGGTGTTCCATGGCAGGTTCTATTAGTTCCTTAGCAGGGAAATTTCCTATATGTTCCGGTGACTTGGACTTCTACTGCTCCTTGTTGGCTGACATAGTCTTTATCCTAGATGGAGAAGTAGGCGAAGGATCGATATTGACTGAGAGTTCGACTGTTGGGATGCTGATTTCTGGATGCCCCATTCCTTCTTCTTGTTCAACTATATCCAAGTCGTTCTTAGAGCTGTCATCATGAGGTTGTGCTCCCAACTGATTGAGAAACGCAGTTTCAAGAGTGTTCCTAGCCTCATGGTCACCTTCTTGGGGATTTGGGACTAAAACATCAGAAGCCGGAGCAAATGTTTTCCCTGGTTCCTCCTCCTGTGTGATTGGTACTAGGGTTATGCACGAAGCTTTCGAACCTTACTCATCTTCATATATGGTGATTAAATCTATGAGGACAATAGGCATACCCATCCCACTTGATGCTATCGTTGACCTTTGCTGAGTTGTAGTAGTCACTGATGATCTTTCCCGTGGTAACATAGGGCTGGTGTTCTCTTGGTCGACACTCTCTTCCGATGGGATTGTCTTTGAATTATTTAGTTTTTCCTCATCGTTTGTATCGGCCGAGGTACTTCTCAAAGGTACTATCAAAGGATTAAGTGGGGGATCTTCCCCTAATCTTTGCATAGCTCTCTCGGCTTCTTATGGTAACCATATCCCCCTTCTCTGTTCCTCGACCGCTTTTGCTGCTCAATTTTCTTCTCTTACCCTAATGGCTTCTTGAGCAATTTTCTCTATAGTCTCAACTTGTTTATCCATGGTGATTTCTTTGAATTTGGTCATATTTGGGTTATCCCTTCTATAGAGAACTTCCTCCCAGTCTTGGGCGCCCTCGGTAAAGATATCATCTTCGAATCTATCATGAGCATATGGCCAACATGAGGAAACCTGCGATGCATGCTGGAGTACTAGGCCTTTTGGATCATGCTTGCGAAAATATAATGTGGGGAACTGATACTCAAGCTGAATCAATCCCTCTTGTTTCACCTATGCAGTGTCTTTTACCATGTAAAACCCAATATGAAAACCATAGGGTATGATATCCCTCTTCTTTTCTTTTACCAAAGAGGCATTATAGCCTTGCAAAATGGTTTGGTAACAAATTTCTCCCAATATGAGACGGTCCAGGACATGAATGAGGAGTAGGTGTGGTGCGCCAGTAGCCCCGAACACCCTGATATAAGTTCTTGTTTCCTCAAAATACCAGTGGCCCACTTTGGAAATCATCTTTTTGGATACCGATGAAATCCTTGGGCATTCTTTTCTAAATATAATGAAGTGCACTCGGGCTATGAACTCATCGCATCTCAGGGCGTAAATTTTTTTATACCTAGTTTCCCACAAAATGCTGAAATAAACATGCACAGGTAACTCAATAACATGCCAACTTAAATTCATACCTGTGAAAACGTTTCTCGTGCAGACTACGTCCAACAGGTAAAATGACATGTAGAAAATTGATGTTTCTCCATCTTTTGGTGTATGGTCCTGTAGGATGATGATACTCAATTTCTTGGAAATGATGACTCCCTAATTAAAACTACTCCCAGAAATTGCCACGGTATATGCTAAGGGCATCCACGCCTCTGAAAACTTTGAGCAATCTTTTTCCCCATACAAGCGGAAGATTAAATCCATTAAATGCATATAAGGATCTTTGAGGTTTACCGTGATGTACCGACCATTTCTCCTGTTTGTGAACTTCTTATCTTCTTTCCACCACAAGGCCAACAACTCGCTAGTGTCATGGAACTCATAAAACCTGACCACAAATTCTGTATTCAGTCTCTCCTTTGGGTCTCTGAGTTTGTAATATTTTTGTACCTCTACTGGAAGAAAGACACCAACACATTCACCCTCCCATTATTGACTGTGCATTTCATCGCGTCTGTGTGGTCAATTATCCATCCTAGGGTTTCTTTGCAGGGAAGGTCTGGGGTTCAACATGCCACCATATGCAAGTATGATCACCTAAAGTTAGGGAAAACCTGGTCATCCAATATCCCGACGTCTGGGTCACTATGAGGTGTAAACTCTGGGTAATCTTCTTGATTGATTTTGTTAAAAAGACCCCCCCAATGTGGGAGCATTACTTTAGATCCAGTGCTCGCCTCTGTGTCTCGGAAAGCTGGAGAATGGGTAAATTATTTCTTAGTGAAAGTTCGGATAATTGACTCCGTTTTTGAAATGAAATCAAGTTCCCTTATAGTCACCAGTGTCGACCCCTCATCGATCTCCAATTATTTCATTTTGGGCGTTCCTGGTGAGTGCCTGGTTGTCGGCTTTCGTAGAGGCATTTTCCTGCACAAAACGAAATATTAAGTTGCAAGCCAACTGAGACAAGTGTTATTCGAAGCAATCAAAAAATGTAAAAAATAAAGATCATGCTTACCTCTTCCTTACAGGAAATAACCTAGGCTTACTGGTAACTGAAGTGGCACAATGACCTGTTACCTCTTCGATGCTCTCTCTTGCGCCTTCGTCTACTTGGGCGATTAGTGATTTGCGAATGGAATACCATGTTTGGGCAAAAACTTTGCAAATTTAAACCATACCTACCTTGTCACATCGAGTCTTAAATTCATGAGTACATATATGATCCATACAATCCATAACAAAATCCACATCATGCTCATGATTAAATGCAACACAAGCTAGCGATGCAGGAGCGTGTTACTTTTAGAGATGATCGATGAATTCAAATTTTTTAAAGTTGATCGACGCGCGACATTGTGTTTTCGGTTACGTGAAGTTCTTAATTGTCTAACAAATCACAAACCTCATCCTTCACTTAGCTAGAGGTGTCTCCTCAAATCACTAGAGCGTTTTTCGCACTTCAACGACACTAGTATGATTGATATCGATGATAAGTAGGATCATTAAATGGACAACGTAGATCAACCAGGATCGTCGATGTCGGTGGATAAAGATTCGATTTAAAACCAAAAATTTGGTGTTCTAGCAATCAACCGGTAGTCAATGAGTGCATCAGCGTCGGTGGATTATCTTTGACGTTGTTTCGTTGGTGCCTCTAGGAAAAAGTTCCGGTGCCGACCCGAACTGTCGTATAGTGTTGACGTGGAAGTATAGATATGACACCGGGGACATCAAAAGATGATGTGGATAATCAACAGGCAATACAGACTGTTTACGCAGCAAAAAATGTGGTGGTTGATTTGACCCCTTGGGTGTGAAGCGTTTCTTTTTGATGTCGATGATTTTCTTTTTGACATATGTTCTCGTGCCCTTTCTCCCTCTTCACCAATGCCGACAATATATCGACGATCGACGATTGTTGTTTCCTATGTTGACGGTTTACCTTTCAGATTTCTCCGATGCCGACGGTACATCGACAATTTGTAAAAAACATTTTTTGCAGGTCGAGATCGTCAATCGACGCGTGGCTCTTTATAAAACAAATTTTAAGCTGTGTGCAACTTAGTCTAATTCCACGTTTACTTAGAGAAAAATGTCAAATTGTTCAACAAACTTCAAACCAAAATGAATGTGATTGATGATAAAACAAAACAATAGAAAAACCATTGATCCCTACACAACTGATTCCATTCAGAAAATGACAAAGTGGTACCCAAAAAGAAAAAAATCTCAAATAATTTTACGGTGTGTTGAGTGCTCAACACCACTGGAAGACTTCCTCTGGAAAATGGATCCAGAAGTTTTCGTACTGATCGCTGGCTAGCTCAAAATAGTAGAATGCGTCCTTCACAACCCTCAAAATATTTTGTCATTACTCAGTTTATTGAAATATGTACTCGTCACACCTTTTTTGACACCACCTATCAATGTCCAACTTGAAGATATGGTGCTGCATCCTCTAAAAGCTCGCTCATAAATTAGGTCCCGACAACATAACCATTTGTTGGTGCATGATTGGAGACGAGGGTTCTCAAAGTTTTCTAACAAAGGCACCACTGTAGTCTAGAGCGCTGACATATTCAATCTTTCGCAAGGGAAGGAGGTCGCACCTGAACTGATGCCGAGAATTATGTGAAATGGAGTGAGGTTGAAGAAAATGCAATGGTGGGAAGAATGCAACCCAACTAATCGATCACAGGGTTGAGACGATAAACAAGACAGACAAATTGTAAACAAAGTTACACAACACATACAATGATTCCTACTTCATACATGACCATGTCTATGGAAATTAAAGTAACCAAACATATTAACAATGGCATGTACGTAGTGAAGAGATCCAAGATGCATAATAGAGACTTGCGCAAAAGAAGCATACACAGTTCATCAAGATACGTACACCATTTATCAAAATTTTAGGGGTCCAATCATCTCTTATATTAATATCATTTCATAACATCTGATATAGAGTTACATTTCCATCATGTACAGAGAAGAGCATATCAACTATAAACTCAGTGCATGGTTTTCCCGTAATTGGTATCATCACAACAAGCGTTTATAGTATTTGTAACTCTGAAATCAATACAACAATCGAGAGCTAAAAATAACAACAATTCATAAGAATGATATCGGTTCACAACAAAACCTAGAATGACTCATCAACCAACTAATCCTCAACTAACTTAATCCCAACCCGTTACATAACTATTCACTATCGAGTTTTTCCGCAGACTTCTTTATTTCTTCATTATGGTATCGTGCTTTCTTGATTCCACCTTATTCTGGCATTCTCTTGAATGTTCGGACTTCTTCCATTGTTCTTTCCAGCTGGCTCATGTTTTCTTTCCGTGCTGGCATTCTCACGCATCACTTACCGTTGGCTTTCCATTGCATTTGTCTATTTTCCACCAGTCGTAGCCTTCCGCTAGTTTTCTCTGCTTTTCCCGCAATACTATGATTTTTTCGCAAAATTGAGTCTTGTCCAAAAACGAAAGGTCCAACAATAATAAATATGAAGAGTCGCAGGTGATAGGACTAGTCATCCGTTTGACAATACAAACAGTCACTTAGATTGTATTTATGCACATCTCTTGCTAATGCAATACACATCAGTGAAGTTACGTTTTCTGCCAATGCCTGGCCTGACAGTGCTATTAGAGTGCAGGCTAACTCCATTACTTCTCTGGGCGTTTTCTCTCCCCCAGTGTACAGAAACACCTCCGTCTGCTCAACGATTCCTTTTCCAACACACGTTTCAGTCATTACCATACACCTTCTTGTCTACTCCTTGGCACCGACTACGCGCATCATCTCTTCACGTTGGTCGAAAACACCACGCCTCATCGACTATCGCCCGAAACCCTAAACCTAGTATGTATACAAACCCTAATTCGCCTCTCCCATATTTGAAAAACCCTAATACGATCCAGTCTCGTGCACGCCGAGCACAACCGCATGACCAGTCTTGTGATCCGTGGGATTCTACCAATTCATGCTCCACATGCTGGTCTCATCCCTTCAAATATAAAGCCCAGCTTCTCCATCTTTATCCAACACGAAACAAATAACGATATGACTTCCTAGCTTGGTAACAATTGGTCAAACCTGGTATAGCTCGATTCGACCATTCGACTACACTAATCTCTTCGTCCATTCCTCACGCAAACCCTATGCGAGCTCTAAACCTAATCTCTTCAATAGCCTAACATTACCTCACCATTCCAAACCCTATATTGAATAAAGTTCAATAAACACGTTTGAGTGCGGGAAAACGCTTATGTAAGGAGGCATATATAATTCGGTTTGGATTCATTTCCCAGTCATCACAATGTGCGTGCATATTGGATGATTTTCACAATGCACGGTTTACGCCATCATCTGAAAGCTGCTTGGGATTTCTTGGGATTAAAAGTTAAAGGTCCCAAAAATATGGATTCGATCTTGGAATCAGAAGACATGCAAAAATAGGACTGCTTGGATATCAGGAGGGATTCTCATTTTGTGCAATTTCTTTTTTAAGTTTTGTGTGACACAGAGGTAGAAGAAAAATGCATTCTCTCATCTCCATTGTTGACATGGTGTTCACTAGGAAAGAGAACTACATAGGATGAGAACTACATAGGATGGTACATGAAGATAAAAAAGACATTGATCTTCAACAACTTGTGGAAAGGAATTTGCAAAGCAATAATAGTTTGTGACAGTGGTAGCATAATCACTGAAGAAGAAGTGGAATCATACTTTGAATCTGCTGCCTCAAAATCATAGTCAAAGAGTAGCAAATCAGGGAGTAGACCATCGATTTCAACATCAAACAAAGAATGTGCCATAGGGGAGGACAAATAACATAAGTCATATGCTGTGATATTTGTGACAATAAGTGAAGAGGTGAGATGTCATATTGCTTCTATTAATGACTCCAATAACACCTTGAAGAGATTGAATGACTTGTATGACACACACTTTGAACTGAAATTCATACAACTAATGATGAAGCTTTTCAACCTAGAGTTGAAGAATGACGATCCTATGGCTTTAGCTTTAGAAATCAAAGCCAAAATGCATGACATTGAGGCCACTGGAATGAAGATAGATTTGCCTCTCATATCCTTCATTAAGGCCCTCTACCCTACATATTCTCACTACCTTGAATTGATGCAAGCAAGTGGTCAAATGAAATCCATCACATTTGACAGGATGGTGGAGAAAGTTGTAGAACGTGAAAAAACATTTGGAAAGAAGTTAACTCCTTCAAATGGCGAGACAATGTACCTTGCTCAGAAAGAGAAGAGTAAACCACATGATTCTTTCAGAGGAGAAAGTAGTAGAAGAGGACGTGGACGTGGAATAAAGACTTTCAGAGGAAATTGGGGTAGACAAAACCAAGGTGATAGATCCAATATTCATTGTACCCGTTGGAAAAATAATGGGTCACATGAAGCAAAAGATTATAGAGTTCCATTGGATAAGATCAAAGAAGACAAACAAAATAATAAAGAGGACAAAGGTAAAACTTTAGAACCAATAACAGGTAATCCCCCTGAATATTCCCATTACCTTGTTTCTGATTGCAATATAGGAGTAATTGAAGATTTATTTAATGCTTCATATACTCCTTGGAAATATGCATGGCTTCTTGACACAGACACAAACTCCCACATGACATTTCGAAGAGACTTCTTCGAAGACTTCAATGGGAATGTAGATGGCATACTGTATTTTGTAGATAAGTCGACTCTCAAACCTTCATGAATGGGAACCAT
>JASDQU010682033.1:115712-129331 GCA_032191745.1 Picea mariana
GATGAGCTCGCCATTCCTCTTTCTATACTCAAATCTCCACTGCAAAAGCTCCCACTAACCCAGGTTTATCACAGACCCAAGATAAACTTGATCTATCAAGACCGAGCCAAACCCTCAACAACAAAGCCATTCCTCTTAATCCAAAAACGAGCTCTGATACCACATGTAAGTTTTAAACCTGTGAAGTAAAGCAATGCATATAGATTCTTAAGCAAAACATAATTTAATCAATGGCTCATACACAAAGTACACAAAGATTTTATATCGGAAACCCTCAACCGAGGAAACCTTTCTTATATTCATTATCTCAAATTTCATCATTCACCATACAATATATATACAATGTTTTTAGGCATTCCGTAGATACCAAAAGCCTAATCCCTTAATCCGGGATTAATTCACAAAACCGCTAAAAATAGCAAAAACCGCCCAAATTTTTTTTTCCGGCCGCTGCCCCAACCCCGTCGACCCCTGGCTACCGCCTGTTGCCAAACGCTGCGCGTAACCATGGGGGGCATACCTGCCCCCCCTTGGGACCCCCCTAGGAAAGTGCTTGACGCACACGACACAAAGAGCACTACTAGAGGGATTGTCAGATGCAGTTGTCATATCTGACGCGCCCACACACACACATGTAAGGAATATAACACATACCCAACAATCTTCCATGTGAAACACAACTAATTTGTCTCTCCATACTAATTTTCCTCTCAATGTACTTAGTCTCATGAATACTTTCATATTCCTTCATCTCATACTCTCGTACATCTCATTTTCTATACTTAGTCTCATTTCATACTTAGTTTCACTTCTTCTCTTCTTATCTCTCTTCTTATTTCATATCTCATACTCATTCTCATATTTTCTTATATTCTTTCCTTTCCTCGTGGGACTGCTAGCCCCTTTTCCTCCACTCCCCTCTAACTCTCGATCATGATCATACATAAATTTGCCTTGGAAAATGTGCCCTCCTTGCTACCCACTTTCCTCTCTCAAGCTCTCTCGAAAATCTCTCAATCTCCTCTTCTCATGTTGTTTTGCACACTACGCAATGCATTCTCTTATAATCTGAAAGTGACCCTTCACCTTCTCCAACACTAAATCTAATGGCCAATATCTAATCTTGCCTTTACAAGATCAAGGGTCATGATTCATTCCTTCCAAAATAAATCACTTAAAATATTAAAGTACAATTTCACTTTATAACATAAGTGCACTTTATGAAATAAGTCACTTTAATATTAGAAGGTACACTTCATTAAAAAGTTACTTTAATAAAAAAACCACTTGATCACAACTTTATTAAACCCAGTTACAAAGTCAAGTGTCTAGTAGTGTAAACATAATGTTACATCCGCATACAAGACAAAACATGCAAAGTGCCTCCCGAGCTATAAAATCTAACACTTGCTCACATCACTCATCTCCTATACCCACATACCTACCACACTCTCCCACACCCCCTCTCACTCTGACCCCGCCATACTCCTACACCGTGACTCCACCATACTCCCATAACCACAAACCTACTCTCTGACCCTGCCATACCCACTAACCCTCCATACCTCCCCTCTTGTCATATTCTCCATACACATGTTTTCCTAAGTTTAATTCCAAGACACATGGCAACTTATTGCACTAATACACGTGGCAGCCATGGTAATCAATCATATAGAGACATGTGGCAACTAATTTCATTGAGACACATGGGCGCTGACTGGGCGATGAATGGGCCCTACTCTCCCTTACTTAACATATTTTCCTAAGTTTAATTCCAAGACACATACCACCTCATTACACTAAGACACGTGGTAGACATGGTAACCAATCGTACCGATACATGTGGAAACTAATTGCACTAAGGCACATGGGTGTTGACTGGGCGATGATTTGGTTCTAATTGAGTGATGAATGGGCAGTGACTGGGTGACCAAAATTTTACTAAGTCATGAAATTTCCTAAGGCACGAGAGTTAAACTAAGACCTCTGAAAGTTCCTTTACTTCACATGAATGATATGTGAGGCACATTCATTATAAATACTATATGGTTCACCCACCACAATGCATGTGGGACTAAAAAGGGTGGAGTTAAATTAAGGGATGGGATTGATCCATGAACTAGATCGACCATTGTTGAGAAACGATTTTCCGGAGCTCATAACTCATGATCCATAAGTTTGTTTTGGGAAAGTGATACCTCCTCGGAAATGTAATTTGACAAAGAAGACAATGGGATAAGATTTAATGGCTAAATTTGGCCATAATTTTTTCCAAAAATTAAAATATCAGTCAGCTCTGTTTTTATGACTTGCTGGTAAATCTATTTGGAACCTTGACTTCTTGAGGCTATAAGTTGAGATCCAAAACTCTAAATTTCACTCAAGAGGACTCATTGAAAATATGGAATGATGAAGATTATTTCTAGAATGCTTTCCATGGCTGACAAGTCATTTATCATGCTCAAAAAATTAAAATACAGTCGATGATTTTCAGACAGTCGGTTTTAAATTTTGGAAATAAAAGTTTATTAAATAAATTTTTATAAAAGGCTGAAGTGGGTCCCACTTGGGGGCACAAATTTTAATGACTTAAATTCATTAATAAACATTCAATAAAGAATTTATAAATGATTTACTGTTTATTCCAAAAAGAGGAAGCACATGGGAACTTCTAGAAGAACATAAACCCTAACTACTTCAAAGAAGCATTGGGAGCAGATTTAAAAGAGGAAAAACACCATCAAATATTATAATTAGAAGATCATAATAACATAGGTTAGATCATGTCCATTCGATCTAGCTTGGGTGGTTGGGAGGAATGGTTGTTACCCTCCCCACCTAGGCTCAATTCCTTGTAAGTGACATGTGATGCCTTGGAATGGGTTTATATGATGCTCTTGTTGTTGAGCCCCCAATATCCAAAAATGTTCGACCTCTCCATGTTCTCTCGTGGATTTNGTAAAAAAAAACAGAGGTTAGATCATCAAGATAACATTGTTCAGCCTTTAGTACGTAGCCAACTCTCTCATCAACAAATATAAGCCTCCATTTTTCTTCCTTCTTCTTCTTCTTCTTCTACACAATTTCTCTCAAATCTTTTTGTTTGTATATCAGAGATCAAGCATAAGGCTGAGTTTTTTGAGTGTTTTTCCTTTTATTCTTCCAAGTCTCTTCCTAAATATTATAGGAGTATTTTAAAACCATATCCGTGGTTGGTAATGTAAGTTAGAGTTGTCTAATTGATTCATGGAGGTTTAGTCCTTGCATTTGGTAGGCTTTATTTCCGAGCATCAATCAATTGGTTTATTGAAACAATTTGTAATGTGAAATATCTTTTATTTACTGAACTCCCCAAATAACTATTTCAGAGTATAACTTCAATTATTTCTTAGACTTAGGGATTTATGAGCATTATATTTTTGGAGAATACCTATCAAGTTCTTTTCAGTTTTGAATGCAAAACTTATTTAAAGTTCCCTGAAGTGATCAACACCATTTCATTCTTCTTCTTTTGAGAAAATATGGTTGCATCTTCTACTTGCATGTGTTGTAGAGAGATGTTATAATGAACCTGAGCATATGCTTATTTTGATAGTGAATCCTTTCTTCATCTTTTTATTGTTAGGAAGTTGCTTGGTCCATTTCCAAGTAAATATTGCACTTAAAGATAAATCTGGTTATCAAGAACCATTTCATATACAAATTTAAGCAATAAATATTTGGGGTTTGTTGTTTAGCATTCTTCCATTTGATAGTCCAATCCAAGAACATCAAGCTACATCTTTAAGACAAACATAGAGGAATACCACCGCTTTAAAAACACAGGGGGATTTTATCCTCCCGAGGTTGTTGTTTGGATCTTGACCAATTTGAACATCAACACCTAATAAAAAGTACTTTTAGATTAGTGAAGACTATATTCTAGTTTGATTGATCTTTTCTCTTGGTTTTTAAGTTTAAAATTTCCTAAAAATGGGTTATGACTATGTTTAGATTACAACTAGATATTGGAAATCAATTTCCTCTCTCAAAAAATTGTTATTTTGTTAGACCCTATTACACTAACAATATTCTTCTTCTTCCTTTTATTTTTTATTTTATTTATTTATTTTATCTTTTGAAATATGTTGAAGATAGAATTCTCAAAAGAAAATAGGTTGGTATAAATAGTTTATTTTTTCAACGACAGAGGTAACCATCTATTACAAATTAGCTTCAACATAATTGTGTTGAATGAACTCTACTTTGAAATGCATTGAATGGATTCTACCTAAAGCTCATGTTGGTTGCAACAAAACAATGCATGGCATTATTTATTAGCAAAATTGACTCCTCCTAATAGTAAGGCGTAGTCAATGAAAGAGTTTATTATCTAGTTTGTTATTGTTGCTTACGATGAGTTCTTTATGGCCAAGATTTCCTTGTATAGACATGGAATCATCACCCAAATATGCCTAGTTTTGCACCTATAATACAAAACTTAGAAGGCATCCTGTCACATGTATTCCAAATATTCAGCATACATAAAATAACATAGATATTAAATATGGAAAAAATAAAGAAAATTAGTAGTTGGGATGTGTAGAGGGCGAAATTGGAAGGATAGAAAAGGAAATTAGTTGTTCTTTTTGAATATGTTTTCATAATAATCAACCATCATACAACAATTTTAAGTAATGAGAGGCACACTATATAGAACATCACATATGATCAAGCTAACTTGGAAGTGTCACAAAGGTTTCTCATAAACTAAAAACCAAATTTTACATAGAATACAGTTGAGAATGGCTAGACACTAATGGCTGAGGAATTATTCTTGCCATTGTGCCAACTCTTCAATAATAATTAAAAGAGAAATAGTCCATTAAATGGTGTGCTTGTTGTAGTGGATCATGGAATAATTTTGTAAGCTTGAAATTTCTTGTTATGGGAGCGACTAATGTGGTTCCAACAAGAAAAATTGATGGAGCTCTTCCACTCCTTGACAAGGATGACAATGATTACATCATAGTTGTAGAGCTCAAGAGCTCCACAACCAAAATGGGTGACACTTTGGATTTTTGAAAGCTTCCAAAGATGATTGTCTAGGTCAACATGGACAAAGATGGAAGAATAAGCTTTGCAGAAATCACCGCCTCCATCACGTCTTCATCAATCAATCACCGCTTCCATGGTTATAGACCTTCAACAACGTTAACTGCTTTATCAAGGCCTTCAACAATGTTTTTTTAGAAATTCTTAAGAGTCCTATCTATAATTTTGGGTTTTTCTAAATAATTAAATATATAAACAATGAATTGTATGATATTTTATTCATCTTAATTCTTGTGAATGGATCTCTCACTTAATTCATCTAAAATACCATGGACATGTTTTAATAATAAAGTTTTTGATATAATTTTTTCTTGAAAATAATTATATTTTAAATTAAAGGTAACATAGAATATAATAATATATTAAATTAATAACTTAAATCTAAATTCCTTAATATCTTGAATTAATAACTTAAATCAAAATTTTATTAACATAATCAAATAATTTATTTTAAAAAAATCAATAATAATAATATGAAAAAATAAAACACGTCCCATCAATAATATAGAATGAAAGAATCGGTAACAATCAAATAAAATAATTTAAATTTTTATGGGGCATTTCTAACTTACTTCTTCTTAAATACCATGCACAATCTTTACTCGTGTATAATAAAAATAGTCTCTAATGAATAATTTTCAGTAACACAATGTCATATATATAAATAATTCTTAACTTTATTAAATTCATTACAACTTGCATGGAAATATAATAAATTAATAATTTAAAATATATAAATAATTTTTTTTAATTTTATTAAATTCATCACAACTTTCATGAAAATATATTAAATTAATAATTTTAGTTTAAAATATATAAATAATTCTTAACTTTATTAAACTCATTATAAAAATAATCTTTAATGGATATTTTTCACTGACACAATGTCATATATATAAATAATTCTTAACTTTACTAAATTCATTACAACTTGCTTGAAAATATATTAAATTAATAATTTCAAATATATACATAATTCTTTTTAACTTTATTAAATTCATCACAACTTGCATGAAAATATATTAGATTAATAATTTTAGTTTAAAATATATAAATAATTCTTAACTTTATAACTTGCATGAAAATATATTAAATTAATAGTTTAAATAAAAGTTGCCGAATATATTGACCTAGTACTTATTTTAAATCGAAATTTCAGTGAAATATCTAAATATTTTATTTTAAAAAATGAATAATAATAATATCTACGAAAAAGACACATGCTATAGAATTTTATATATATAGTTACTCACAATGAAATGGGATAAATTACAAACCTATTGAACTTTTAATTACATATTTTGGAAATTTAATGGACCGCACACTCACATTTAATGGACCACATACATTTAATGGATCACATACGTTTAAAGTTAAAGCATATTACACTACTTTTGGTGGGAGCATCAACAAGAAGTTCTTCATCTCTTAAAAGACAACCTAACCATGGCACAAAATCACATGAAACAACAAGCATATCAACATCGTAGTGAAATAAGTTTTGAAGTAGGGGATTGGGTATTTTTAAGACTACAAGCATACAAACATATGTCCCTCAAGCAAGCTAAGAAGGATACTAAATTATCACCAAAGTACTATGGCCCTTATAAGGTGTTGCAAAAGATTGGTACTATGTCATACAAATTGGACTTACCTGCATCTTTGCGAGTACACCCAATTTTCCATGTTTCATGCTTAAAGAAGGTTATAGGTGACAAGATCCCAGTTCAAACTATATTGCCAGAACTTGATGAGGAAGGAAAAATCATATTGGAGCCTGAAGCTATCATTGACACAAGAATTCTCCAGCTGAGGAATAGATCCATTTCAGAGTATCTCATTAAGTGGAGGAAACTACATGCTGAAGATTTCAATTCGGAAGATGAGTCTTTTATACAGAAGCATCCAAAATTACTCAAGCGTTGCTGATAACACTTGTCTGAAGGGGAGGGGCATGTTAAGCCCTAAATAGTGGCACATTACCCCTTAATTGGGGCATATTACATTAGTATTGTTATTTTATTTATGTCGACTTGGGTCCATTAGTTGTAATTGTACCTCCTAGTCTCTTATATATACCAAGGTGACCTTTTCATTTGGAATCATCTTGTATTTGTAAATTTATGTTGGGTATAAGGAGGTTTCCCCCTCAAAGATAATTCTTTCTTTTTCAAGGCGTTGAGAACTTATTCTAAGGTTTTTTTATGCTATTTTGATATTTGGTTATTAACGTTCTCTAACAATTACTACCCTTGGAATACCCTAAACTGTTCTCATGTTCCCTTCCTCATCCAAGAAAGTAAATGCCTTTTTATAATAGTCTAGGACAACATGATGTTTTTCCAACCAATTCATACCAATTAGGAAATCATATGAACCCAAAGGTATGATATTCAAATCTAACTTTGAGCTCAGTCCATTCATGTCCATTGGACATTCCTTAACCAACCCACTAATTCTACTTTTAGCTCTCATGGCTAGCTGAACGAACCAAGATTTCCCAAGTTTTATTTTTGGAAATTGAAATATTTCCACCAACTTAGGATCTATATAACTATGACTAGCTCCCAAATCAATCAAAATAGCAATAGGTTGGTCATTGATCTTACCTTCCACTTCAATCATGTCGGATTGAAATTCAGCTTGCTTGTTGTCCAGGGCTGCATAGATCCTTGGCATGCTTTTGTTCATGTCCTCAACTGTATCAACCCACTATACATTGTGAACAATCCTCACTTTTTCACCTCTATGAGGTAAATCTCTGTACATGTGATCTCTCTGAGAACCCCAACATTTAATAGTTAGATGCCTTGTTCTTTTCCCCAAAGTGTTTGTTATTCTGGGCTCATTTGGAATTGCCTGCCCTTGAAATGTTATTTCTAAATAAAGGTGGATTATTCCCCTTCTTATTCTGTTTCATCTTACCCTTCTTCTTATCTTCCCAATCCTTTTGGAAGTTTGGTCTTCCTATATGATAATCTTAGAGGAACTTGCATCTCCTTATTACTTCATCCAACGTCTTCAGATCATCATACTATATCTTGCCATTGAATATTGATGGCATCCCACTCAGGAACCTTTGAATCTTGACCTGTCCATCTTTAATGAAGTAAAAATAATTCAGCAGTTCTAAAAATCTCCGTTCATAATCATCCATGGTCATACTCCTAAGCTTGAGTTCAAAGAAGTCCTTCATCTTCCTATCATAATAATGCTTGGTCAAGTATTTCTTCTGAAAGTACTTCTTGAACTGCCTCCAAGTGATCTTCTTCTCGTCAATGTGTTGTACGTGAAAAAGTTGGTCCCACCACATTTATGCTTTTCCCTTCAGCTGGTAAATGGAAATTCTTCTTTCTTCCTATGAGGAATAATTGTGCAATTGAAAGTATCTCCTCATGCTCAATAGCCAAGTCTTTGCATCCTCATCTTTCTTGTGTTCGCCATC
Source organism: Picea mariana (assembly GCA_032191745.1). Taxonomy (NCBI): domain Eukaryota; kingdom Viridiplantae; phylum Streptophyta; class Pinopsida; order Pinales; family Pinaceae; genus Picea; species Picea mariana. The sequence goes on from JASDQU010682033.1 coordinate 124,252, forward strand.
AAAGGTAGGACGCTTGATCTTGTTTATTTTATTGATGTTTTGATGCGACACTCACTGTAAGTTATAAATTCAATGCATAAGAAAGAGTGCAAATTATGTTCATATATACTTCTATAGAGATTTTATATAAAAAAAAATGCAGTATGACAAAGATTTTTGTGAAAAATTGTGATTCACATTAAGTAAAGTTATTATCAAGGTCTCTTATTGATGCTTTGATGTCATGTTTACATCAATCATGTTATCACAGGATTTGTAGTTGTGCAAATCCCAACACAAGATCACTTAATATTGCATAACTTAAAGAAATACTACCACTGTCACCTTATGTTGATCTAAAATAATTTTTTACAGTCTTAAGGTCAACCTCACGAGGATATGAATCCCCCTCCATTTTCAGAGAGGTGGTACTTCTCTTTTTCTTATAAACTTATAACAAAATATGAAAAGAACCAAATTTTGTAAAAGCTAACATTCTTATTCAAAACAATATTTGGAATATGGACCAGATACCCTTTAAAAAAAAAACAAATATATACAATATTTACAATGTGGATAAAACAAATAAGTATGATAAATAAAAGGTTGACATTTCCATCACAACATTTACTAAGACAATAAAAGATACCCACAATAAAAAGAGACAAGAAAGATGGACCACATAGATAAGAGAACTTTAAATGATCATTCCATTAAACAACAAAAATATTATGATGGATAAATTATTTGGAAACTCAAGCTTCAAATCAAAATATTTGAGAATACAATAATGTAGTATCCCAAGTAGTTCTCTTAGAGTCTCAAAAATAATATAAGTCTTTAAATACAATTTGAATGTATTTAAAGAAAAAATATGCGTTCGCTCTGCAAAGAGGACTGGGATTGGCTCACGTGGACCATAAAATGAAAAGACCTAGAAGATGAGAGAAAAATAATAAAGGGTTAGCCTGATTTTCACAGAATAGTGGGAAATAAAGGCAACGCGACAAATGATTGTAGAGGAAAAAGACAGAAAAGGGGAGCAAGGTTGTTGCTTGACTCACTGTGATGGAAAATACTCGTAACCTTTACTTGTTTGCAGTGGATTCCTGTATAGGATTATGTTTTGGTTAAGGTGGCATAACAACTATAACTGCTTCTTGATTTTCCGATTCATTAATTCTAATTAATTACTTTTTCAACCACTTTGCAATGTATTTCCTTAAAGGTGCTACGGTAATTTCATGCTTAGTTTTAATTTCAAACAACTGATTTTCAAATTCCATCAAATCTATCTCTGATTGATGCAACGTGTCATGAATTTAATAACAAAATTATGTTTGTAGAAGTGGCAACTAATATGGCGTGGGAAATAAATGTGATGGGAAGTGGTGATGTGATATCATGGTGAGTGGAAAGTGTTAAGTATGAAGCTGCAAAATGAGAAATGAGAAGTGTAAAATGTATGACGCAAAAATGTGGACTTGCGGACCTGTGACCTTGTGAGTGAGAATATGAGGAAGGGTGAGGAGGTCCGCATTGGGATTGAAAATGTGGTTAAGTGTTTTGGAGAATTGCGGACTTGTGGACTTATGGACCTAGGAACTCAAGTAAAAGATTAATAGGAAAAATGTAATTTCACATCCGCTTTGGTGAAAATTGACTAAGTGTCGTGTTATCGCACAATTTGTAGCAAGGGTAAAGGCTAAAGGTTGGAAAGTCAAACTGGCATAACAAGAACCAAACCCACCCAATGTCACCACAATGGGATGGTTCTTTCTCTTTAGGGTGGTATGGACCAGGGGAGACGTCCCTGATGACCTAGGGTTTTGAGAAGGCAAAATATTATAAGAAAAGGATGATTTCCCCCCTCACAAGTCACCATCAAGCAGATAGTTCGACTAAACATCCAATAATAAAGTAAAATCCCCCAAAGAAATACACCTGCCTAAGACAAAGCAACAATGAAATTGATATCAAGCTTTCATCAATGGGTTAGTACTTCATGTAAATCAATGACTATCTGATACACTTATAAGAAATTTGATAATAAATATTGACGAAGTCAATGTTTATAAATAACAATGAAAATTATGTCACTTCTTCAATAAATGTTGAAACAATATGGCATTCAATGCAATGAATCAACACTTCATTCAATTAATGCCTTTAATCACCATTCAATTGCTTATAAAGAAAAATGTTTAGTTGCACCAATGATATTATAGCTAAGGATGATGAAAACATTAGGTTAGTTAGGTTAGTTCCTAAGCTAGGGTTAGTAGTTAGGATTTGATTCAAGATTTTGAAAATGATTGTGATCAAGTTCACTTCAAAGCAAGGTGTCTTTTAGATCAGTGCCTTAGGGTTAATGGAGTCAAAGCGTGAAGGATGCAAAGGTAAAACGACTAAGGACTAGAGGGAGAAGCTTTGAGGTGTTGCTAAACCAAGGCCTCAAAGTCAAAACCCTAGGGGAGAGAGGCTCACCTTGGTGTAGGAGAACTAGGCCTTGGTGCTCTCTCCTCCTTCCTTAACTCGATGGCAATCACGACTAGCTAAATATGAAGCATAAAACCAAGACAAGAAGGTTTGATGAAGCAAAGTGTTGCTGCAGTAAGGCTCTACCAGCAAACCCTAGAAAAATCGGCCCAAAGTGTAGAAAACCTAGGCTTTAAGGCGTCTCCTTCTTCTCAGCTTATAAATGGTACAACTAGCAAAAAATGAAGAAGAAATGAGAGTGTAGCTACAACTAGGCTGTCTCTTTCTTCAACAATGGTTGAAAAATTCTCTTATTGGGGACATGAGACAAGGACCTACTTGTGTGCTTGTCACCTAGGGTTTTGTTAAGCAAAATTATAAATATATGCAAGAAATAAATAATGCAACTATTCAATCAAGAAGTTTTGTAGAAAAATACTTACATATCATCAAGAAAAAGCATAGCAAACCCTAGTTGTAACACCTTCCATCAAGAGAAATGCCAAAACATGCCATGAAAATCCTCCTTTAACAATTGTGCCTCGCTAAATCAGCCAAATAACCCAAGTCTAGCGCAAATTTCATACCTCACTATTGAGTGAGTTAGTTATATGAAAAAATGAAGGTGAAAATCCTTCATTTATACAGTATCATGACCTAAATTTACATTTTAGGTCATGTAAAAAGGCCGACAAGGCCAAAATACTAAATCATACTGTTTTTTACATTAAATGCTCAAAATTAAAACCTAATCAAGCTAAAGTAAGACATCAAGCCCCTCTGAGGGAGACGCTAGCCCCTTCTTGGGCAAGTGGGGCATCCTGGAGAAAAATGTTAGCCCTCCTTGGGCTTCTCCATCCTGTCACACGTGCCAACTCTGCCAACTCTGCCTCCCAAGACATCCATAAGGTTGGATGACGTCATGATCATCATGGGTGACGTCCTAGGCCTTCCAAGGCCAACGTTCCACTGAAAGAGGGTCAATCCCTACCAAAGTGCCTCTGGTGGAACATCCTCTTCTTCTCCAGTGTAAAGCCCCTGATCCATCTCTGTCCTGTCTCTACCCCCTGATGGGGTCTCAACATCCACCTGATGGGCTCTTCAGCCCCATGGAGGTCCAAACAGATAATCTCCCCATGTGTACTGATCCAAAATGGTACCTGTCTGTCAGGCATGGTCCTGCACATCAATAGCTACGCCCTCCATGGGCTCATCAGTCACATGGATCATAGCAATGTCAATCACATCTCATCATCAGTATTTTTAAACATGTGCACAAAATCCCTAATACATCAGTTAACAACTCAAAGATGTTACGCAAGCCTGCAATACAAGTTTGGAGAAAAGACAAGGCACCCTATTGGGCTAGTGTCCGCTGGAAAAGGAAAGTTCCTGGAAGAAACCTCATCCAAGCCATGTAAGTGAGTGATGTGGTCAGGGGATGTCCAAGCATCTGGTGCAACGAGGGCCATGGATGAAAGACACGTTACCTGTGGGTGCCTTTGTATAAGGCGAGTTGTACCTGTCTTGGATGCAAATTTTTCCAAGCCCATTCTTGCCTTTTATTCTTATTCTTTTTATTCTTTTATCTTTTATTTCCTTTTTTCTTTTTTGTTCAAGAGCTAATCAGGGGACACTTCCATGGTGTGGTAACCAGTGGTGACAACGTTACCCACAAGTACTTTCACAGAGATGAGAAGGTTGGCTCGTGATGAGACCCCCTTTCCCCTAGCCATGCAACCAAGAGTCACTACCCTGGCGTGGTAACCAGCTGGTGGCAATGTCATACTGCTAGGTACCCATGGACCTAATAGGTTGGCTCATGATGAGACCCCCTATCCTCTGGTTAGGTCTTGTTTTATTACTTTTCCGGGTCCCTCTTGTTTCTTGCTGAGAAGCCTTTTATTACTTTCTCGGGGATCCCTGGGAGAAGCATCTCGAAGTTTTATTATTAGGCTTTTATCTTTTACCAACTTTCTTTTACCTTCTGGGCCTTTAGCCCCTTCTTCCCACGAGATAAGGTGCAGTCCTGGAAATAGGTCAACCTAGTGTCGGGACAAGTGGAATGGGATAAGTGAGCGGGAAGCAAGATGAAAAAGGTGGTGCTATGAAGGGAGTAGACGATCAATTTTCAGAAATTCCCCTAGTGGAAAACCAAAACCTACAAACACAAGCTTACTAGGGCATCCTGTCAACCCCCCTAGACATGGTCAAGTGGGAAAGTGTAAGATCCAAGTAGTTGTTAGAAATAAAAGGAATTAGATGCATATATTCAAGTTATTTGATGATCAAAGTGACACGTACCATGATACCTGGACTAATTACCTCATGGAGCAAGAACCATCTTTGACACAGGACCAAGTTGATGGTGGTGGATGCTGCTACTGCTGACAAGATAAAGATGCTGGAAGAAAGAAAAGGTGGGCTTTCCAGGTGTTGATACTGAGAGGGGGGTGAATCAATATCAAGTACAATTTAAAACCTTTTTCAACTTATACTTAAACCATTCAATTATATCCAATGAGCAATGAACAATAGTATAAGAGTTACACCAATACACCACAATACACCATGCACAATATATGAGAAATAATCAATAGTTATTGTTCAAGGGAAGTAATGA
>JASDQU010682033.1:130239-160077 GCA_032191745.1 Picea mariana
TTGTGTTTCAAATTAATGTATAATGATATTTATTTATACCATTTATGTCACTTCCTTTTAACATTAGGGCCGACCTGACAATTTCTTATTTTGTAATTCTTTTTTTTAATTATCTTCAGGGCCTACATGTACTTCCTTCTTCAATTCACTTTGTCATCTTCAAAAATTCATTTCTCCTCAACCATGAGGATCCACATGACGTGCCACATACCACCGGAAACAACATGATGTATACTATCCATCCATGTGTCTTGTATCTACATTTGCATTTTTCTTCATGTCCAAATACCTTCATCAATCTTGCGGTCCAAAACCCATGACTAGGGTTGACATCAATGACAACAACCAATCTTACAACACCAGGGCCATGTTAAAGTCAATCCTTCTCTTAATACTCCATGTCTATGACTTGTGGTCCTCGAGACATGATCTCGTAGTTATCCCTAAAAGTGGGGGATAACATGTCAAAAAAGTAAAGAAGGTATAATTCAGAGAACGAAAAGGAGAAATGCATTTGGGTGAATGGAGGGTTGCAGACTTGTAGACCTGGGAACTCAAGAAAGTTTGATGAATGATATGCAGTTCCACATCTGCATTTTCGAAAAGTGACTAAGTATAAAAAAGTGAAGTGAATTAAGAAGTATATGGACGTGAAAGGTACAAAATGTATGAAGTGCGAATGTGGACCTACGGTTTGATGGGCCTACATACGTGTAGACTTGAGACTTTTTCTACCCCCACTTCGCATTGTTTGAAAAATGAATAAGTGTTTGAACATTTTTGATAGGAGAAAAAAGAAAAAAGAAGGAAAATAAACAATAATAATGGGTAAGGAAAATCCTATGGGTGGTTAGATGAAAACACCAAGTTGATAAATAATACAGATCAACGTTTGGATACAACTGTGGGACAGTGACCCCATGCAGGTTGCTGAGGAACCAAAATCATGTTCCATTTGGCCAAATGGAGTCACCGACAATAAGAGAAAACCAAAACTAAAATATGTACAAGGAGTAAGAAGAAAGACTATGTACAAAGTTTTTTGACTAAGGAGGAATCAACAAGAAAAAATCTTCATATGTTGCTCATTGACAAGCAACGACTGAATTATTCCCTTCATATTTTTGAGCAAGTATGAATTATAACCAATTATTTTTTGAATTCGATATGGACCGATCCAAAGAGATTCAAATTTTGTATGGAATGATGGTTTTTATTTTGCTTTGTTCCACAACAAAACCAATTGATCTTTTTGAAAATACTTTGAAGTTGTGCTTTTATCAAAATATTTCTTCACTGCATCTTGCCTTTTATTTATTTCCAATATTGCGTGTTCTCTCTATTCTTCCAGTTGTAGGATCTCATTATATCTTCTCTATATCAATGATTTTCCTTCCTTTTCTTCATTATCTAAAATCAGTGTCAAGGCATTCAATTAAATGTGCCAAGGTAATCTTGCTTCCCTTCCATATATTAGAGTATACAGATAATGCCATGTACTATCCTTTGGAGTTAAACGACTTGCCCATAGTGCATCTATTAATTTTTTATGCCAATTCTTGTGATTAGATTCAATAGTTTTCTTGATGATTTGGATCAATGTCTTGTTTGTTGACTCTACTAATCTATTTCCCTGAGAGTAATAATTGGATGACTGTCTCATGATTATTACATATTCACCATGGAATTTTGTGAATTTTGATCCAATAAAAATTGAACCAGTGTTTGTTATAATTCTTTTGGGGACACTAAACCTAGACAAAATATTTTCTTTGAAGAAATGGATTAATTGTTCTGAATCTACATTTCTTAGAGCTAAAACTTCTTTCCATTTTGTGAAATAGTCAATTGGTGTGATAATATATGAATGGCCTTTGTTGGATTTAGGATTTATCAGACCAATCACATATAAACCCCATGGAGAAAATGGTTTATCCACCATGGTAGTGTGTAATGGCATTGCAACTCTTTTCATTTTTCTCGAGAATGTCTGACATGGGATACATTTACGAACAAATTTGTAAGAATCCTTAAACATAGTTGTCCAATAAAAACAAGCTCGAATGATTTTGTATGCTGTCACAACTGATGAGAAATGTGCTCCACACACCCCGTTGTGGAATTCTTGAATAACTTCTTTAGGTTTTTCATTATCCAAACATCTTAGTAATACACCATCAAAATTTAATCTAAATAATACTATGGATACTAGAACATAATGATTTGTTTTCATTTTCATAGTTCTTCTTTCTTTTGAGAGCATTTCAGGGGGAAACTAACCAAATTTTAAATAAAAGATTATGTCTTTATACCATTAAAAAATTTCCAGACTTGTTCTTTGAACTATAACACCAAACTCATTGGGAGGAGGAATGCTTAAAGCTTCAATCCCTATCATGGATTTACACAAACCTTGTTCTTTGACAACTTTGAAGGTTTGATTTTTAAGTCATATTCTTGAAGTTTGGCCAACCAATTTTCCCATCTTCCTTCTCTAAGTTTTTTATTCAAAAACATTTTGACTGGTGAATGAGGAACACAAGCAATAACATGAGTTGAAAAAATATATGTCCTGAAGAGTAATCAATTTAACTAGTGACAATTCTTGTTTTGTAATGATTGAATAATTCAATTCATAATCATGAAGTGTTTTTCTCATGAACACTATTTTTTTTTTTTTTTGTTAATTTGTGCGGGACCTGTTGGCTCGCGATTAACCTGTGGCTTGAGAAACCGCGACTCAGGGGCATCTAAGCCGTCAAAATCACTCGGGGATCGCACCCGGCCTGAGCCACACCAACCCTTAACATGGTTGGATTTTTTGTCCCCGCAGGTTTCGAACTGGTGACTTTAACATGACGGAGTGGCTTAACAACACACTCCGTCACCGACTGTCCTACACCTCGGGGACCTCATGAACACTATTTTGGGAGTTATTCTTACTTCTGATTTTTTTGAGTAAGTATAGAAGCAATGGTTTCATCTAAAGAAAAATAATACAATTTGAACTCTTTATCAAAATCTGGGCTAACAAGAACATGTGCAATAGTAATGGCTTGTTTAACTTCTATGAAAGCCTTATGAATTTACGACGTCCATTCAAACTTTTGATCTTTCTTTAGTAGGTTTTTTATGGGTTTGACAATGGTAGCATAGTTGGGGACAAATCTTCAAACAAAATTTGTATTCACGAAGAAATATTGTACTCCCTTTGTTGATGTGGGTGGATTAAGGTCATTTATTTCTTTCATTCTTTCTGGGTTAGTGTATACTCCTTCTTTACTTACAATATGTTCTATCAACTTTCCTTCCGTTACAACAAACAAACAATTTTTTGGATTTAATGATACACCATACATTCTACATATTTTAAAAATATTTTTGAAATGTTCAATATGTGTTACTCTTGACTTCGAATAAACTGTTAAATCATCTTGGTAGTCAACCATGAACTTTCCTATGAAATATTTGATAGCATGGTTCATCACTCTCTGGAATGTGGCACCTGCATTTTTTAATTCGAATGACATTCTGACATAAGCATAAGTTCCCCATGGTGTTACAATTTTTTTTTTTGGTATATATTCTTCTGCTACCAAGACTTGGTTGTAACTTGAGAACTCATCAAGCATAAACATCAATGCAAATAATGTAACTTGCCGAAGGATCATTTCCATATTGGACAAAGGGTAATTATATTTTATGCTAACTCAGTTAAGATCCCTAAAATCAATGCATATGAAGATTTCATCAGTTTTCTTCCCCACATTGTGTTAGCACAAAAAATTGCATTATCAAATTTGGTCCTTTTGCAATGCTAGTGAAATATATCATCATGTAGCACTCATTTTGTATTTCCTGCAAGAAGTCAACTATTGGCGCTATTTTTTTCAAAAAATAAAAGGTTGAAAGGGCAAAGGTTTGTAACTATGTGCAAATAAAAATTTGGTTTTAAAACCAAATTTGGATCTTGGGTTAATGAACAGATTTTTGTTGATATTTTTTGTAAAAAAATATGGGGCCTGAGGCCCAATCTCTCTTCAAGTCCACCAAGCGTTTTCTTTGCAATACCAACACAACACTCAACATCAAATCAACGCCCAAGACCAAGTGCCAAGCCACAAGGAAATGAGCCCACAAAGGGAGTGTATTGTGCACAATGTGTCGAAAGGCTATGTAGCTACTGGCATATATAAAGAGACAAAACTTCATTTTTCTTGTCCATGTGGGATATGTCCCATATAAATAAAAATCTAGATTCCCAAGTGTGCAGAGAGCCAATATCACCAAGTGTTAATGAGATCATCCAAGTGTCAAGGTTAGAGCCTATATGCCCTGTCTAATAGCATTGACAACACCATGCCAAACACCCACTACATGGATGGGGTCTTGGCTAGCGATGATGGAACATGGTCTTCATATTTGAGATATATGTAGGAGATATAGCTTATCGCCACATAGAGTGTCCAATTTCAGGCATGGAGATTCCATAAGTCAGACCAAAGGTTACCTTAGTAGTCTGCATGGCATGATTTATCACAACTTATATTATATGGTGGATTGGAAATTTCATACTGATGTCCTTATTTGACTTAAGGTTGGGCTAGGTGGGATCTTGATGATCAAAGCTAAAAAAATATAAGAATGTTGACCAAATCAACTCCGAGGATGACATTCATGGAACTTTGCTTGTTGAGAACATAAATGGTGTCACCCATGACCATTATATTACTTTCTACCTGGACATGGATATTGATGGTGCAAACAATTCCTTTGTTCAGATCAAGATGGCCAAGCAAACAGTGAAGAATGGACAAACTCCAAGATTTTTTTTTTCGAAAATAGAGAGACACATAGCCAAAAAAGAGAAGGATGCCCAAATTAAGAACAGAGCCTCATCAAATGCAGTTAGTTATTCAAGCAATGTAAATGTGCATGTGTCAAATTGGGAATGATAACATAGAGATCATCAAGCCATTACTAGCATGTCCATTTGATTTATTATGTTTGGTGCTTTAAACAAATTTGTTCATTTGAATTCTGCCATTCATTATGGATGTATGAAACTAGCTATGGCGTAATGGTTGGATCCAAGAAATGTAGGGGACCCTCGAAGAAATGGTATTTCTTCTGGGATTCATTCGAAAATTGGTCAAAGTTTCCCAACTATTGGATTGCTACCTCTACAGTAAGCAGTTGATCTACCTCATATCACAACCAATTCAAAACCTCTGAGTGGTATTTCTTTTGTTATTCCTCTATCTATTGTGCAATTAAGAACAAGTGAACAAGTAGAAAATAGTGACTACTTTGATAATGGGAAAACGATCCACGATGGCTCAAAAAGAGGCAGGGACGGGGCATATTACAGTTACAGGGTCAATGCAGTGTTTCTTTATAGAAAATGGAGTAAGTATAGTACAATTTAATTTCTTTAATGAAGAAGCCAAGATCATCATGTAAAATGTACACAGGGGAAAATTTTGGAGGATTTACAACAACAAATTACATATGGAATACATTGTAGTCCCATGGAATTGTTCCAATATTAAGTGTTGTAGAATCTTGTTGAAATATAGTTAGAGAAGTTTTGTAGCATCAATGGTCCAAAACAAAGTTTTTGTAGTGAATCTGCATGCTGTGAAAGTGTTGTAACTAATATTTTGCAGCGAGTTCCAGGACCTTGCGAAACTGCACAATCGACCCACATCAGAGTCTATTCGACTGCCAGTTGGAGTGGACGTGCCAAATAATCATCTGGACTAGAAGAATAGAGAATTTTTCCACTGAACTCATGTAGTTTTAATATGATTTGCATGCATTAATTAGTCAAAGAACTGAACCCAAAAATCTAGGAGTTAGTTTGAGTTTGTTGTAACTTTTTGCTATTATTAGAAAACGAAAGATACCGAAATCCCAGGATTAGGGGATAAGGACATGGATATATTTTTGAAAGGTGTTCAAGGTTATAGGGGTTCGGTACAGAGGCTCAAGAGAGCTGGAGGAGTAATTTACCTGCTTATTTGTAAGCTTGAGGCATATGATGTAAATTTTTCTGCCATGGAAGATTCATGAAAGTTGTTTTTATCAGAATGTGATTTATTTGTTCTCCATTTATTCTATCATCTTCTTGCTTGAATATAGTGCAGATTTTAAATATCAAAGGCTTCCTGTGATTAATAAATCCATGAGCAACAAAGGATTTGTTGCATCCTGCTTATTAATCATTGTTTTATTTCAAGTATCTTGCATTCATTTTGCAGAGAGGATTCTTGCTTGATGGATGTTCAAATTATGTTCTTCACTCTTCTATACATCATTATATAAACCTGTCTTCTGGTATGCATCTTTATTGCCTTCAATATGCAGAGAGGTTATGACTCCATGCCCAATGTTGTAGATAATTGATCTGCAATTAATTTTCTACCCTCTCCTTTCTCGTAGAGTCTTGTTGATCCACCTACCAAACTTGATTTAATTATTCAAATTATGATGGGTATTGTGATTATCCTTATAACAATATAAGGATAAATTCTAGTGCTAACACATTGGATTTGAAAGCTAATATGAATTTCTAATAGGAGAAATTATTCCAGTTTTCTTTAATATCTCAATTTCTATCTTTACCAAAGGTTTTATCTTGGGATTTATTATTCTCATTTTTTTCTTGAATGATTTGGCTACTTATTTAAGAGGTATAGTATGTTGGAATATTGATTTGTCATATTCATTCAAATAATCACAACTCCATGCAAATACATCTTGATTTTTTTTAAAAAACTGGGTATACTGATCAATTTCTTCTTTGGTGCAGCTAGTACCCAAATTTATATACTTCGGTGATTCAAGGGCACCAATATTTATCTTTTTTGTTTCTTGGACCTTTATTAGAGAAGGCTCTTCCAATGGTTATGAAATGTTGATTTGGTCATCTCTCGTAAAGAGGGATTCTAAATTGATATACTTTTTTGGAGAAGGTTTATGATTCTTTTTATGGTCCTCTTCTTGTAAGTTTTGATTTTCTACTGGGTCAACTTCATTTATGGGGTCCTCATTTGTAAGAAAATTTATAACATGTTCATCATTTTCAAAAACTTGTAAATATTCTTGATTATCTAGAATTGATGGTCGAAAAATAGTCTTCACATGATAAGTGTCGTGTCCTTGACAATCCTCTGTGTTAAAAATGAATGTAGATACTGATAATGCATCAACCTTTTTATTATGTTCTTTGAGGATGAAATATATATTAGAGTTGAAAGAAAACATAAGCTCTGACACCCTTTTTGCATAACACTTTAACTTTTCCTTTTTGACTTTATATTTTTTTTTCTGATGTGATTAATGATCAACTTCGAATCACTAGTAATCACTAAGTTTTCAACTTTCATTTGAAGGGAAATAATCATACCTTGAATCAATGCTTCATATTTTGCCTCGTTATTTGTGCATGGAAATTCAAGTCTAATTACATGTGGGTGAATGATATTTTTAGGACTCTTAAAAATATTCCCGCTCCATTTCTAGATTTAGAACATGCACCATCAAAGGACATCATCCAATAGCCTTGAAAATAATTTTCCTTTTCTTGTTTTGGATGTTGAGTTGCTCTGAATCAAACACCACATAATTTCCCATTCCAACATCAAGATAATTCCTCATAACTCATTCTCCTTTTTTATGAAAGAAACTAATTTCATGACTTCTCTAGGAGCTCTTACCATTGTTCCATATTTACGAGGAAACATCATACAACTTCCAACATTTATTATATAGCCTCCAATTATCGAGCACCAATCTCTACCAAGAAAGACTCCACACACAGGAGGAAGATCTACCACTATAACAATGAATACTGTTGTTATATGAGGAGATGCAATTATCAAAGCATACAAATATTTTATTTCCCCATAGGCTAGGACTTTTATTGAATCGATAGCATAAATGAGTTCTCAAGTCTGATAGTTCCTCGTACATTCCATCCCAAGTGCTTGCATGACTGAAAAAGGCTTGATGTTATTGGTAGCACCATTATCAATAAAACAATTGTGTAATACAACATCATGATTCTCTATGGTTATATAGAATGGTGGTTGCATGACTGAAAAAGGCTTGATGTTATTGGTAGCACCATTATCAATAAAACAATTGTGTAATACAACATCATGATCCTCTTGGTTTAGTTGATGAATACCTTTGTTGTTGTTTAGAATTTATAACTGCAACTTCCATTCTTGTATCTGAATTATCAAGTATTCTTAACAAATTTTCTCTTTGATGTGGTATCTTGACTACCTCGATAAAAGGAAAATTAATTCTGAGTTTGGATAAATCATCAATCACATTATGGGTCATTGTTTGCACAGTCTTAGCTTGGTTATCAATAGCTTGCTGCTTTGTTGTCTCTTCTTGATTTGCTTTATTCTTTTCTCTTTCTGGGGCTTCTTTCATTTTAAACTTGTTAACTTGTGTTCTTGTCTAGACAACATTTTCATGTAAAATGTCAGATTCTTCCTACTCATTGAATATGTAGAAAGATGATTCTCCTTTATTAGTCTGTTCTGATTCTAAATTTTCATCTTGGATGATGTTTGGTTCTTCTTCAAAATATTCAAAATTTTCTTCCTCAACAATTTCTTCTAATACAATAGCATTTGGATTCCGCATGCAGGGTGCTCTTGGCCTTTGTTATTCATTTCTTCCATTATTTATTACCCTTTGTTCTTGATTGGGTATTCTTCTTTGTTCCTGAGAAGGAACTCTTGGATTTTGATCAACTAGAACAAAGTTTTCAGATTCTTAATCTAGTTAGCTCATTTTGCATTTGTCGAATAATCCTATTCATTTGAGCTACTTCTAGTATTTTCTTTGTTTCTTGGGTAGTAGTTGGATCATTTCTCACATTTGGGAAAATATCTTGGAAAAATACTCCCTCAATTCCTAATTTTTCAACATTTCTTGAAGTTTATGCTCCTTGATTTTCTATAATAAGGTTATCCATGTTCCTTTGAACTTTTCAAAGATAATCTTTGGATCAACATTTGTTTCTATCATAATTTATTCCATTTATGTTGCTTTGATTATAGCACCATCTAAGTCTTCTATTCGAGCAACTCTGATAGTATATTTCACATTGGTTGGCATGGCATTCTTATAACATATGAGTATAACTAGATCATTTGGTCTTTGTGCCTCTAGAATTTGATTTAGGATTTTGAAAAATCACAAATTGAAATCTCTGATTCTCTCTCCTTTTCACAAATGAGTCTAGGTAAGTTGTGTGAGCAATGTATGATATGCAATCAGAGGTGCATACATGGTCATAAACATAGTTTACAAATCATCAAATGATGAAATTGACCAAGCATGAAGATAAATGTACCATTCATAGGTTGGTCCTATCAACGTTTGCAAAAAAAATCTTACGATTACATCATCATGGTCTATTAAATGTATTTCACACATAACCAAGAATAGTTCCATATGTCTCTTTGGGTCTATTACTCTGTCTCCTGAAAAATATTGGTAGGACTCCTTATGGAGGAGTAGGTAATTGATGTTGTTCTCTGTGAATATTTAATGGGCTATTTCTATCCCTTCTTCGTGGGATTCTATTTATATTGTTTATTTCTTCTCTATTAATCTTAGGAATATCATTTCTTCCTCTCTATCACCCATTGCTTGAGTTTCTTTTTTCTTAGTCTTAGAACTTTGTTCAACTTCAAAAATTTAAATTTGTTTACTCTTACTTCTTGTTCTCGCCCCTCTGTATGTTTCCATTCTTTTCTTAATTTTCAACTCTTTGCCTATGTCTTCTCGCGTTTTCTCTTTCTTCTTCACAAGAAAGAGTCTCCCATGACCTTTATAATTATTCTTTGGTTTTTTTTGTCCTTATTGTTAAGTTGTTTAACTGGTGCAATATGCTTTGTTTATTTCTGAGACAAATTTGCAAATTTGGTTGATTCAGATCAGGTCAAGTCATTAGATTTTTGTCTGTGAAACCGACATTTTTCTCTCCCCAGTATGGTCACCAAAAATATTGATCTAAAAGACTATTTTATGGTATTAAGGTCAACCTCACGAGGATATGAATCCCCCTGCATTTTTAGAGAGGTGGTACTCCTCTTTTTGTTATAAAATTATTACAAAATATGAAAATAACCAAATTCTGTAAAAGCTAACATTCTTATTCAAAAAAATATCTGGAATATGGACCAGTTACCCTTCAAAAAAGAATATATATATATATATATATATATAATATTTACAATGTGGATAAAGAAAATAAGTATGATAAATAAAAGGTTGAAATTTCCATCACAACATTTATCAAGAGTCAAGACAATAAAATATAGCCACAATAAAAAGAGACAAGAAATATGGACCACATAGAGAAGAGAACTTTAAATGATCATTCCATTAAACACCAAAAATATTATGATGGATAAAACATTTGGAAACTCAAGCTTCAATTCAAATTATTTGAGAATACAATAATGTTGTATCCCAAGTAGTTCTCTCAAAGTCTAAAAAATAATATAAGTCTTTAAATACAAATTCAATGTCTTTAAAGAAAGACTATGTGTTCGCCCTTCAAAGAGGACTGGGATTGGCTCCCACGGACTATAAAATGAAAAGACCTAGAAGATGAGAGAAAAACAATCAAGGGTCAGCCTATTTTTCACAGAATACTAGAAAATAAAGGCAAAATGAAAAATGACTATAGAGGAAAGAGAAAAAAAAGGGGAACATGGTTGTTTCTTGACTCATTGTAATGGAAAGTACTCGTAACCTTTACTTGCTTGCAACCAATTCCTTGGTGTATGTTGTGGTTGAGGTGGCGTAACCACTATAACCGCTTCTTGATTTTCTGGTTGATTAATTTTGATTAAATCCTTTTTCAACCACTCCTCAATGTATTCCCTTAAATGTGTTACGATAATTTCATACTTAGTTTTAGCTTCAAACAATTGATTTTCAAATTCTCTCAAATATATCTCGGATTGATGCAATGTATTGTGAAATTAATAATGGTATTATGCATGTACAAGTGACAATTGATATGGCGAGTGAAATAAATGTGATGGGAAGTATTGATGTGATATCATGGCAAGTGGAAAGTGTTAAGTATGAAGGTGAAAAATGAGAAATGAGAAGTGGAAAATGTATGACGCGGAAATGTGGACTTGCAGACCTACAAACCTGCGAACTTGTGAATTGGACTATGAGGAAGGGTGAGGAGGTCCGCATTGGGATTGAAAAAATGGTTAAGTGTTTTGGAGAATTGCAGACTTATGAACCTAGGAACTCAATTAAAAGATTAATATGAAACATGTAATTATGGATCTGCTTTGGTGAAAATTGACTAAGTGTCGAAAAAGTGAAAAAGGTATAATTCAGAGAATGAAAAGGAGAAGTGCATTTTGGTGAATGCTGGTTTGGGCACCTGCAGACATGGGAACTTAATCAAGTTTGACGAATGATATGCAGCTCTGCATCCACATTTTCTAAAAGTGACTAAGTATAAAAAAGTTAAAGTGAATTAAGAAGTACATGGAGTTGAAAGGTACAAAATGTAGGAAGTGTGAATGTGGAACTATGGTTTGATGGACCTACAAACCTTCAGACTTGAGACTTTTGTTACCCCCACTCCGCATTGTTTGAAAAATGACTAAGTGTTTGAAAATTTTTGATAGGAGAGAAAAGAAAAATGAAGGAAAATAAACAAGAATAATAGTTAAGGAAAATCCTATGGGTGGTTAGATGAAAACACCAAGTTGATCAAGAATACAATGTAAGTTTTAAACCTGTGAAGTAAAGTAATGCATATAGATTCTTAAGCAAAATAAAATTTAATCAATGGCTCATACACATAGTACACAGATTTATACCGAAAACCCTCAACCAGGGAAAACCTCTCTTATATTCATTATATCGAATTTCACCATTCACCATACAATATATACAATGTTTTTAGGTATCCTATAGATACCAAAACCCTAATCCCTTAATCCGGGATTAGTTTAGAAAACCGCTAAAAATAGCAAAAAACACCAAAGAAAAAATTCGGGGCGCTACCCCCAACGCACTACTAGAGGGATCGTCAGACACAGTTGTCGAATCTGACGTTCCCACACACACACATGCAAAGAATATAACACATACCCAAAATTCTCCCACTTGTTGTTTTCTTTGCATCCAGGGGTCCACAGGATTATATAGTCAACAATGCCCATTGTTACTCTACACCAAGAGAACTTTTCTATGCTCATAGAATTTGTCAATGAATCTGCAACATTCTTCAAAGTGTCAAATTTTTCCAGCAACACCTTCTTTTCCTCAACCATGTCTCTCACAAAGTGATACTAAACATCAATATGCTTTGTCTTTGAATGATAAGCTGGGTTCTTTGCCAGGAAGATTGCACTCTGACTGTCACAATCTAATCTCACTTCTTTTTGTACCAACCCAATACCTGAACATAATCTCTGTAACTATATTGCTTCCTTGCTTGCATGAGTGGCTGCCATGTATTAAGCTTCTGTAGTTGAGAGTGACACTAAAACCTGTCTTTTTCTCATCCCACAGATTGCTCCTCCAAATAGGTTAAACACATACTCACTTGTAGATCTTATCTGATCCAGATATCTAACCCAGTCTGCATCAACAAAGCCATGTATGTCCACCACTTTGTCCAATCCTGGTCTTCCTTGGTAGCACAATCCATAATTGGTAGTGCCACGCAAATACCTGAAGACCCTCTTTACTATTGTCCAATGCTCCTTCCCTGGTTTTTACATATACCTGCTCAAAACTCCCACTGCATGTGCAATGTCTGGTCTAGTACACACCATTGCATACATCAAACTCCCAACTGCACTGACATATGGAACATGGGACATGTCCTCTTCTTCTTCATGTGTCTTGGGACATTGATCTGCAGATAACTTTACAATTATAGGAATGGGAACCTTAACGATTTACTTCCATGCATATTAAACCTCTGCAATATCATCTCAACATATTTTCTCTGATTCAACTAGATTTTTTTGTTTGCACGATCTCTTTTAATTTCCATTCCTAGAATGAAGTTAGCAACACCGAGATACTTCATGTCAAATTTGGAGGATACTTGCGATTTCACCTCCTTGATAACATCCATGTTATTTCCTACCAACAACATGTCATCAACATACAACACTATATAAATGAAGTGATTACCAACCTGCTTGGAATATACACAGTGATCAACTCTGAATCTCACAAATCCCAATCCAAGGATGTATGTGTCAAACTTTTGGTACCACATCCTAGGTGATTTCTTCAAACCATATAGTGACTTCTTTAGCTTATAGACCAACTCTTTATCTCCCTTCACTACAAATTCTTCTGGTTGCTTCATGTATATTTCTTCTTCCAGATCCTCATGTAGGAATGTTGTCTCCACATCCATCTGTTCCACTTCAAGATCAAAAGTAGCAACAATAGATAAAATAAATATAATAGAAGTTAACTTAGCATCAGGAGAAAAAATCTCACCAAAGTCAATTCCCTCTACCTAGGAATAACCTTTTGCTACTAACTGAGCTTTGTATTTCTCCTCTTTTCCTTCTACATTAACCTTCTTCTTAAACAACCATTTGCAACCAACAAATTTTCTTCTAGCTGGAAACTCAACTATATCCCATGCCTCATTCTTATCCAAGGCATCCATTTCTTCAACCATGGCCTTCTTCCAGAGTTTACTATCCTCTAAATTCACTGCTTCCCTGACAGTTATGGGATCATCATCAGTAATAGATAAAGAAAAATTGGAACAAAAATTAGGTGGACTATACCTTTCTGGTTGACTTCTTTCTATCGTTGATCTCCTCAATACTGGGGTATGAGGTTCTTCTTCTTCTTCTGCTTCATCTTCTTCATATGATTCAGATTTTTCATCATCCGACTCAAGCTTTATTTTCTCAGGTTCTTCTGGGCTTGGTAGGAATTATTGTTTGGAAACATCTTTTACCTCTTTGAAAACAACATCTCAACTGTAAACAATCTTCTTGGTATCTGGGTTCGAAAGCTTATAACCTTTCACACCATCTTTATAACCAATAAGATACACTTTTCAACCTTTTTATCCAACTTACTCCTATTTTCCTTTGGAACATGTACATAAGCATCACAACCTAACACTCTAAGATGTTAAAGAGAGGGTTTCTTTTCAATCCATACCTCATGTGGGGTTTTATCATCCAATGCTGATGAAGGTGATCGATTGACTAGGTGACATGCTGTACCCACTGCCTCTGCCCAAAATTCCTGTCCTAACTCATCATCACTGAGCATGCTCCTTGCTTTTTCCATCAGTGTCTTGTTCATCCTTTCTGCAACTCCATTCTACTGAGAACTGTATGGAGTAGTCTTCCGCCTTTCTATACCACACTTCTTACAGAATTATTTGAATTCATTTTCGCATAATTCTCCACCATTATCTGTTCTCAATACCTTTATTTTCTTTTCTGTTTGATTTTCTACCAGGGCCTTAAACTCTTTAAATTTATCAAATACCTCAGATTTATTTCTAAGAAAATAATCCATGTGTTCCTTGAGAAATCATCTATGAATGAAACATAATACACAGATTTACCTAGGGATGGAACAGGAACAGGTCCAAACATATCAATGTGTATCAACTCTAAGATCCACTTTGCTCTTGTAGCACCAGATGGGAATCTTACTCGATTCTGATTACCATATATGCAATGTTCACAGAAATCAAAATCCAGAGTGAAATTAGACATACCTTCAACCATACCTTTATCGTGTAGTGTTCAAAGGCCCTTTTCTCCAATATGCCCCAGTCTTTGATGCCACAACATGGTCTTGTTTTCAGGGACAATATTGGTCTTTTCTCCTCCATTTCTATGCTTAGGGACAACAGAACTGTTACACCCATTAGTATAAGTGCTTCCCAACAACTTGTACAGAATTCCACACCGAACTCCTCTCATCAAAACCATTTCCCCTCGTACCATCTTGCAAGTGCCCTTTCCCAATACAACATCCACTCCTGCATCATCCAACTTGCTTACAAATATTAGGCTCTTGGCTAGTTTTGGAATGTGTAGAACCCTAGGGAGAGTTCTAATCCTTCCATCTTTTAGCAACAACTTAACCCTTCCACCTCCCATGATTTTTTTTGTCGATTCATCTCCTAGGAATACATCACCACCATCATATTTTTCATATTCAGATAACCCCTCCCTGTGAGGAGTCATATGGTATGATGCACCTGAGTCGATCAACCATACATCACGGTATGCATGTGTACCTGTAGATGCCAGGTAAACATCACCTCCTTCTTCAATGGAGGTTTTCGCCTCTGTAGAAGAGGTACTATCATATCCCTTGGGTTTTTCAACCTTCTTAGATTTGCAATCTTTCTTATAATTCCCTGTTTTACCACAGTTCCAACATTTCCTCAAAGATTTTTCTGGAGACTTAGATCTACCTGTAGATTTAGATCTCCCCCCCCCCGAAGGCTTACCAGGATTCCTGTCTTGGGTACGCCCTCTTACAAATAAAGCATTTGTGCTATGAATATCCATGCTTTTTCGCCTCATCTCTTCAGATAACAAAGATGAAACTACATCCTCATACTTCAATGTAGATTGAGTGGTACTACCAATTGCTACAATAAGGTTATCCCAAGATTCTGGCAAAGAACATAACAAAGTAATACACTTATCTTCTTCTGCAATCGTAATATTAACAGAGACAAGTTGACTTACCAGAGTATTAAAGGCATTCAAATGTTCTGTCACAGAATCTCCATCTTCCATCCTAAGATGAGACAACTTCTTTCGAAGAAACAACTTGTTTACCAGGGACTTTGATTGATACAAATTCCCTAACNATAGAATCTCCATCTTCCATCCTAAGATGATACAACTTCTTTCGAAGAAACAACTTGTTTACCAGGGACTTTGATTGATACAAATTCCCTAACTTATTCCATAGTTCCTTGGCTGTAGATTCTCCCGAGACATTCAACAACACCGAATCTACTAGGCAGAGTCTAATAGTACTACTTTCTCTTCTGTCCAACTTCTCCCAATCTTCCTTTGACATACTAGTAGGTGTTGTACTAGTAGTTTGTGTACTAGTAGCTGGTGTACCAGTCGTCTGTGTGCCAGTATGTTGTGTACCAGGATCCACAACGATCCATTGTTCTTTCTCTACAAGAAGGTCCTCCATCTTGAGCTTCCATAGCTCAAAGTTTTTACCGTTGAACTTCTCTATCTCGATTCTAGAAGAGCTCACCATTCCTCTTTATACACTCGAATAACCATTGCAAAAGCTCCCACTAAACCCAGGTTTATCACAGACCCAAGATAAACTTGATCTATCAAGACTGAGCCAAACCCTCAACAACAAAGATGTCCCTCTGAAGCCAAAAATGAGCTCTGATACCACATGTAAGTTTTAAACCTGTGAAGTAAAGAAATGCATATAGATTCTTAAGCAAAACAAAATTTAATCAATGGCTCATACACATAGTACAAAAAGATTTATACCAGAAACCCTCAACCAGGGAAAACCTCTCTTATATTCATTATATCGAATTTCACCATTCACCACACAATATATACAATGTTTTAGGAAGCGCCCGATGCACACGACACAAAAATCACTACTAGAGGGATCGTCAGATGCAATTTTCGAATCTGACATGCCCACACACACACATGCAAAGAATATAACACGTACCCAACATACAGATCAACAAATTAGTAAGAAATCCTCTCGTTTTAGTGATGGAGGAGGTCCACCAAAAGGGAGTCTTCCCTGGTACCTCAAGGGATCAAATTAGCAAGTTTGATAACCAAGCCTATCGCCCCCTCTCTTGGTCACCTAAGTCAATGTCTAGATCTACAAAATGGATGCAGTTAAAAGGTGTTTGAGTACCTGCATAGAACACAAACACTTTATAGCAAATATGACCGATTCCAAGTACAACTATGCAATTAGAACCTCATAAGACACTAGACAATGTAAATTTTCAATGGCTAGTACAAAATTGCAGCAATGCAAAAATTTACAAAAGAAAATGCAAGTTAGTAACAGAAACAATAAATACGCCTAAAAAATGCAACAATTGATTATGAAAACTTAACATTTACTCAATAGAACATTATCCAGTTGTTAGATGCAATTTATGGTAACTTTAAGCCACCTTTAGATCAATGTATGCAACAAATAAGAGAGTGTTTGATGGTTGTAGCAAACCTCTTGCAACAACAAGAAGTTTGCAAGAGAATTAGCTTTAGTTAGTGTTAGTTATGTTAGTAGATAGCTTGAGAGATTGAAAAATAGAGAGTTTTGATCACTTTCACCACAAGAGAACTTAAATAATTGGTTCCTTAGGGGTATGGAGTCTCTTACAACAACAATACAATATGTTTGGAGAATGATAATAACAAGATCTAAGAGGTAGGGTTTGAAATATAAGGTGCTATCACATTACAACCTTAGATTTCAAGCCTTAAAGAGAAGGGTTGCTAGAGTGCAAGCACTTTTGGGCTCTAGAAACCTTTTCTCCCTTTTTAATTTCTTGAAGTAAGTTATAATCAAGAGTATAGAATCAAACTCCTAAAGTTTGAGACTTTAGGGCTTTAGGAGATTAACCCTAGGTAGGATTTCCTTCACAAATTATGGATGAAATTAACCTTGCGAGAGGAGGAAGCACTTATGCTCCTCTCTTATGGTTTTACCAAGCAAATATCTTCAATATGAACAAGTAAAATTCACCATAAGCATTTGATAACTTGAAATGAAATTGCATAATTTTACTTACTTCACCAAGATATGACAAGAATAAACCCTAATTGCAGAAATTCCATCCAAAAATCAACAAAATCCATCCACAAAAGATCCTTCAAAGCAAGTTGCATGAGTGTAGAAGAGAGAGAGAGAGAGAGAGAGAGAGAGAGAGAGAGAGAGAGAGCCAAACAGGGCGAAAATTTTGGACTTGTCTCTCATAAAGGTGAGAAAGTTGTTATAAAATGAGTCTTGGCTAGCCATCAAAAGACTCCAACGAAAAGTCATGTCTTTTCACAAGAGGGCTGACTTCTTTAATTTTCCCTTTTAATTTACAAAAATAAATTTTACATAAAATAACACCCTAAAGAGGGTGACGCTAGGCTCATGAGAGAGACATCAAGGCTTAATAGGTGGAACGTTGGGCCTCCAAAGGCCATATGAACCTCTCTCAAGTGTCAGGGTCCATGCTCCATGTCTCCTTCATCAATCCATGAACCAATCCATCAAATCCTATCCCCTAGGTGACATCATGGGCTATGAGGGTGACGTCTAGGCATCCAAAGGCTAGTGTTAAAGTGGAGAAGGGTGGATTCTCATATTTTATACATGCCAAGATGCCTGCAAAGGAAACGTTCTTCATCTTCCATACATGACACTCATCATCAAATGGTGCCCTAGATGTGGGGTCTAGCATTCATTATGTGGGAAAGATCATGCAAAGACAAACAAGTACGCCCTCCAAGGGTCCATAAGCCATATGAATGATGCTAAGTAATCCACATCTAATAATAGAACCACCCAAACATGTGCATTAAACCTCCTTTTTCAAATTAAACAAATGCTCAAAGACCTTATAAAATTTTCCAAATTTAGGTATGGGAGGGGTGTCAAAGTGCTCTATTCGGTTAGCCAATCCCCAATTCAAGGGTGTTTCCCAAGGAGAACCTATCTAATTCATGTAGTGAGTGTGAGGTGGATTTGGGGAAATACTTCTAGGCATGGGGTTCTTGACATACAAGGGTTCGTATTGTCTCATTTATGGGTTCCTTTGTAGAGGGTGTGTCGCCCTTTGTTCATGATGCAATATTTTTCCAAGCCAGTTTATTTCCATTAATTTATTAAGGTCCAAAACATTGAGTACTGTGTGTAATGGAAAGTAAAGAGTACTGCAATGCCACTTGAAGCTAGAAGCGCATAGGGTGACATATGAAATGGAAAGTTAGGGACATCACGAAATGCATTTCTTCAACAAGTGAGACATTTATTATTTATGTAATTTCCTTTGCATGTCCTTCATTTTTTGGAGAATCATTTCATTGTTCCCAGAACCTGAGGGAAAGCATCTAGAAGGATAATATTGGTTTGTATCTTTTTCCAGCTACAACACCTATGGGCCTTTATCCTCTTCTTCCCATGAAATGAGGTATAATCTCTTCTTGGGTCAATGGACCCAGAAACCCAGAAGATGAGGAAACATAGGGGAAGAAGGATGGGAGGTAGTAAGTATGGATGGGAATGGTACGATGACCCTTCAGGGAACTGCCCAGTAGAAATCCTTTTATCGAGGGTGACTAACTTGCTAGGACGCAATGATAACCACCAAGGTGAAATTAAGAAAAAGGTATAATTTCCAAGAAAACGTTTCATAATCAAGAAATAATTATTTGCAACCTGTTCAAATGATTCAAATTATAAAGTGACACTTACCATGACGCCAAACTTGTTACTTTATGAAGCAAGACCCGTTGTCTTCTGGGACCAAGCTGATGTAGTGGACGTTGTTATGTTGCTGGTAATTAGTGGTGATCAACGTGAATATGAGGGACCCTGTAGGATATGTTTCTCAATATGACTTTCGACACTCCATGTCTGCTACCTGTGGGCCTCAAGACATGATCTCCTTAGTTACCCCTAGACTGATGGGGTAACAAGTCATAAATTCAATTTACAAGAGAGGGTGCAAAATATATTATTGTAAAGTAAGTATATATATATATATATATATATATATATATAGATATATTCTTTAGAGAGTATTTTTGTTTACCTTTAAGATGTTGTACACCATACATAGTCATATATGTGTCTTTGGAAATGCTAATAAAAAGAAAACGAGATACATCTATATGACAAAGATCTTAGTGAACCTTTCTTGAGTACATTAAGAAAAGTTATTGCAAAGGCCTCTTATTGAGGACATGTTGTGATGTTGATCTAAGTCATAAATATGGTTGATGACTCATTGTGAATCCAAGGGTATTTTTTAGTGGAAAAGTTTTGCCAATTGGTTATTTTTTGGCCCTAATTTATTTTTCAAAAAATAGAGCCATCAATTAACCAGTTTTTCTTTAAAAAATCAACTTGTTTTTACATAAAATATTCTTATATTAGTAATATTCACTAAAATTTGCAAATTTTAATAATAAATTATATGTTTTTGATGGAATTGACCTGTAAACTACAGTGGATATTCCACTAGAATAGTTTGCCAAAACAAATCTTATAATATTATGAAATCTTAGATTTATGTGGTTTATTTCCTTAGATCCCAAATTTATTATCTATAACTTATGGATTGAATTTAACAAATAATTGAAATATAAAAATGAAAGAACATGCACAAAATACACACCATCCACACAAATGAACACAATATTTGACTTGGGAAACCCAATATGAGAAAAAACCCAACTAGAAGGTGATGCCTATGCTTTGCTCTCTTTTCTTTAGTTATAAAATGCACATACAAAGGAATGGGAACTCACTATGGAGTTACCTTTTGACATTGTGGCTTGGATGACTTCTACAAAATCCTCCTCCTCCTCCTCTGTTATGCTCACAAAATACCACTCTTAGATGTTTTTCTTAGCTATGGAACAAGATACAATGCAAAGAATGGAACCCCTTCCCCTCCCAGCAACCCAATATTTAACATAACCCGATATCCATCTAGGGGTAGGTTTTTGAATTCCTCAACCCTCAATTGTGATAAGGTTTTAGGCCTTCTAGAATATTCTTGAAAGTCTAATCATGTATAGCCTCATATGCCTGAGTAATGGGGAGTGATGTGGCATCCTCTCGTACCATGGTGGTCAACATAAACTGGGACCTACCGTTAAAATGACCCTTCCAGTTGATTCCTCTATTTGTTTTCCATTATGAAATCATCGAGATAGATGAAAAATAATATAGTGATCCAATCCAGATCAAGAATATTCACCTACATACTCATATGCATGATTTTTTTGAACCAAATAGTCACTTAAAATACTATAATTAAATATAATATTTGTATCATTTAAAATATCTTGATCAACTTGTGATGTTCACATAAATCATAAATTTGGCTTACAAAAAAAGGTGCAAATTTTATTATTATAAAGTAGATCTCATATATATATTTGGATAATCATCTTCTTATAAATTAATTTATTTTTACTTTCAAGATGTTACAAAAAGAAGATGAAATTTTAGAATCGTAAAAACCATTCCGAATTATATTCACACATACATTTACATTAATATGTAATTAATCCACTGTTATATTACATAAAATTAAAGACAATGATACATTATCTATAAACTATAATTATTTAATAACCCATATGAATATGGGATAAACTCTGACTATACAACTTTACTGAGACAATTGCTGGAAAACAAGGTTCTTCAAAGAGAAAGGGGACCTTCTAAAAGGGTTAGATCATTTTATTAAAAGAGGAAGAAAATGGATGCAAATTTTCCCTTTGCCATGATTAGGTATGTCATACCATGTGATACCATTTTAGACTTCTAAAATGATTTCTAACTTAAAAATTAAAATCCATCTTTCACTTTTCTAATTTTTTATGCCATCCTTTTAACCTCATTATAAATATCCTCTAAATAAAAAAATTAAGCTTCCACAAATTTACTACTTAGATACAACTACCATCGAATCCACTTTCTACTATTATAAACTCTAAAAAAAGACACCTAAAATCAGAATTGTTATACACAACATAAGAAAACTTGATACTAATAAAAGGCATGCTTTTTGTGTGCCTCATCTTGATCAATATTAGTAGGTTGTGATTCTTGATTACCCAAGTCCATGTCTTCAAGAATTTGGTGGACCGTTTTCCTCTTCCTTGGGTTTATCAGGGATATAACTCACTTACATTATAAAATTAGAAGCAATATACTGAGAGCCATTATTAAGATTGCAGACCATAATCCTCATCATTGAACATTATGCTTCCAAGGCCTAAATTTTCCTTTCTTGTTGTAGTAGGGTATCCATAATTATTGCATTTTGATAAATGCATTGGTGCTCATTTTTTTGGACCTAAGTTGTTGTCGATAATATGGATGTCCTATTTCTATCGATGAAGTATTCATGCCTGCAAAAAACTCTATGCATTTCCTGAATTTCCCTATGATGATTACCATGGATCCTAGGATAATCCATAACCTAAATCTCCCACAACTGCCTAGACAGAGTATACACAACAAAATTCAACAGGGAGAAATAACAAAACACCCAAAAAGAAACCCTGAAATTGACAAACATAAAGAGGTGATGATCCAAATTTAGGAGTGGAACAAACTGATTAACTGATCTAGAATCGGATCCAGGAACCTGATAGGGCTAAAAAAGGCTCAAAAATGAAAGTTCTCAGAATTGGACGAAACCAATTCCATTGCGACCGGCTCGTTGCATTGATTCCGGCCATATATTCACTTTCTCAAACGGGCACCGTATGCGAGAGTTATCGCACTCTGACCGTTTTCCCAATCAGCTAAAAAATAAAAATAAAAAGTCAACAGTCAAAAGGTGATGTGGCACTCTCTGGAGGTGACACGTGGCAGTGGCAGAAGTGACATGTGGCAGCACAGGCAGCAGGGTGACTGGATAGTGACAGGGACCAATAGCATGTTGACAAGTGGCATTGGAGAACAACAAATGGTGGGGTGCCATGTGGCCCAGACATGGGCTGCCACGTGGCACCCATTGGTTGGTTCGTTGGTGTGAATTTTTTTTGGAGTTAACAGGAATCAAACCCTGAACCTCTCCACAGAGATTCGCATCTTAACAAATGACCAAATGCCAATGAGCCATACGTGTTGCTTCTTTATAGAAGCATGTTTAAATTTATTTAAATGTATTGTTTTAGTGTTTGGGCGGAAGGGGGCTGGAGCTAAGCCCCAACCCACGGTTTCATTGTTGCATGTAACCACAAGGGCGTGAGAAATGCATAACCACCAGCGTGGATAGCACTAGCCCCCAGATTCCAGGCATATCCCATATGACTCGGGGCTCAACCTTAAGAGTTGGCGCGTTTTTTGGGTAGGCAAGGTCCTATTGAATGGGCATGTGACCTATGTATACAGAATGAGGGCTAGTGCACAGCCCTTTGGGCTGGCGCTTGGCCATATGGAATTAATATGACCATGCAAGAGGGGCACACGCTGGGTATAAGGAGCTTAGCCCATAATTTTTGCAAAAAGTGGGTTTTAACTTTGCAGTTTGGATTTTTTAATTGATTTTGGCCTGTTATTAGTGGATTTTGCCCATTTTTGGGGAATATTCGGCATTTTTGGAGGCCATATTTTGGGAGGAAGTTGGGGATGGATAACCAACTTTAGATCTATAAAAACCAGGCCTATTTGAGGCCATGAAGGATAATCAAAGCAGAGTTATGCTGAATGGAAGCCAAGTCAAAGCCATTTTTATGCAGGGAAGCTGTTGAGGAGCAGACGCTTGTGGGCCATTTCTAGGAGCTCCGGTCATCCATTTTGTGTGTCGTTTCTTCTGTTGGGTTCTATAGATCTGGAAGAACATGACCAGATCAGTCTTGTAGCATAATGGCATTGCTGTGATGTACTTTTTGAGCTTTGAATAGAAATAAAGAAGCCTCCCCCACTGAGACAAAGGCCCAGAGACGTAGGCAATTTTGTGCCGAAATCCGTTATCACTTCTCTTGTTATGGTTTGTTGTTCTTATTGCTTTAGTTCAGATCTGTATTTTGTATTATGGCTATGATATATTCTCTCATCTTCATCCTCTTTCATTAGCTTCTTAAATGGTTAATAATCACATGTAATTAAAAATTCAACCACAATCATTAAAAGATCTTTTTGGATCAAGTGGTATCAGAGCTAGTTGACGTTTGGATTTGAGTTTTGCATATTAACCAGGGAAAAGATACAGCGTGGTGAAGGTGAGCTTGTTGAAGAGAATCCATTAATTGGATTGAGAAAGAGAGCTTCTCACAACGAGAAGATGGCATCGGAAGAAGGGCTTTCTCAGGATGAGAAAGAGTTTAAGAAAACTTTCCTTGCTATGTTGGAGATGGTGAAAGTTTTGTATGAGGATTACTTGGAACGGAAAAGACCAAATCTGGGTGAATCTTCAAAGGGAAAAAGTGAAGAGGAAGAGGATCCTCCTCATAATCCTCCTTCACCTCCATCATCACCTCTTTCTTCTCCTTCTTCTTCAAGTTCAAGTTCTAAATCTAATGAAAAGAAACATGCTCATAAACATAAGAATGAAATGCCATTGTTAAAACTTGATGTTAAATTTGAGTTACCCATATATGATGGTGAAGTAAATGCAGAGAAACTTGACCATTGGATCAGACAGATGGAAGTTTTCTGCAGTGTGCAACAGATCAAGGATGAGGCCACACAAATCAAGTTGGAATCTTTGAGACTTGCAGGCACAACTCTCATTTGGTGGAAAAGCAAGTTGCAAAATGGAATGCAGCAAGTGGGTAATGTATTTCCATCATGGAAAAGCTTCATTTCTGCACTTAGGAAACAATTCTATCCTTTGGGTTATAAAGAAAAAGCATTAATTGAATGGCAATCTTTAAAACTAAGAAAAGGACAAATAGTGCAAGAGTATACAGATGGCTTTCGAAAAATGGCATTGATGTTAGATATCCCTTTACACACATAGGAAACTCTTATGAAGTATATAGGAGGTTTACCTGCACATATTAGAAACACTGTATTTATGTTTGGACCCACTAACCTTGATGAGGTTTCTGTTCAAGCAACGTATATTGAAGCAGGGAAAGCAGGTGTATCAGGGGAATCGTCTTCAAGGAAAGAGGACAAGCGGAAATGGCATGGCAAGAATTCAAATGCAGTGGCAAGGAAGGAAGGGAATACCTCTTGCAAGCATTGCAAGAAAGAGGGGCATGATGAGGAACGTTGTTGGTAGTTGCATCCTGAGAAGAGGCCAAAGTGGTTCAAGGAAAATAAGGGAAGACAAACAGTGGCAGCGACAACAAGACCCACATACTTGGGATCAGATTCGGGTGATGAATCTAAGGTCTCATTGGTTGGTATGATAGGTAAAATTGGTGAAGGCATTGATTGTAGAAGTAACTTTTTTCATATAAGGACCATCATGCGACACACTAAGATAGACACATTAATCGACAGTGGATCTCAAGCTAATCTAATCTCAGAAGAATTGGTTAAACAATTGGGGTTAAAAACACAAGTACATCATAAGCCTTACACACTTAAATGGATAAGCAATCATCATCAAATGCACATAACAAAATAACGCACAATCAAATTTGCAATTTCATCTAAGTATGTGGATGAGGTAACATGTGATGTAGTGTCGTTAAGAGAATGTGGAATGGTCTTAGGTAGTCCATATTTATATGATCGTAAGGCAATCTTCTACATGACAAAGAATCAATATCAATTAACCAAAGCAGGTCAAGATTATGTGGTTCATGCTCATCATGTTAAGGCAAATAAAACACTTCAAACAATGGAACAATTAAAGAAGGCAGTGCAATCAAACAACAAACCAATAATTGTTTCAAATGAAGTAATCAATCTTAAGCAAGAACATGAAATGATTGTTGAATGAAAAATCAATCATAAGTTTCTTCAAGATAAGCTCATGTCGTGCAAATATTACAAGTATATCAACTCATTTGCAGTTGTTTTTTTGATGCTATCATTAGTAATGCTGTCTACATGGATGATAGTGGCTTCAGTAAGATGTAACAGGGTTCAAATGGCTAACAATATGCTGTCAGTTGTCATGTTTGTGTTACAGTTGATCTTGACAAGACAGGTGCACAGGACAGAGTTCAGAGACAGAGGACAAGTCGGGTGGCCTATCCCGAGCTTGTTGACTGGTCAGTAACCTTTTGGGGACCAAAAGGTATTTTAGTGGGGAGGTGTGATCCAAAATCGGATCTAGGAGCCTGACAGGGCTCAAAATGGCTCAAAAATGAAATTTCTCAGAATAAGACAAAACCAATTCCATTGCAACCGTCGAACAATTGAGAGGGGGGGTGAATCAGTTGTTACCGTGCTTAAACAATTATGCTTCTTTTAAAAACTTTTCAAGGCACTCAATGATGATGACAATAATGCAGGGAAATAAATAATGGCACATTCAACATTAGTCACATATATGAGAAATACAGAGACAGATATTTCCCGAGGAAACCCATACAGGGTAAAAACCTCTTTTTCTTTATATGATAAGTAATAGTTACATTCTTTACATTATCATACATATGAGCACCAACTCATAATGAGGCTATAACGTCAGTTTTGTAAGTTGCTACTTGCTGAGAGCACCGACTCTCTGTTTTCTCTAGCACCCACTAGAAGGAAGCACCAACTCCCTGATTTCTCTAGCACCAACTAGGAGGAAGCACCAACTCCCTGTGTTCAAGCACCCACTTGAACCTCTGAGGACACCAATCCTCCCTAGCACCTCCCAACCACCCTGAATTATAAATTATTTGTTACTAAAACTTATTACAATGATATAAAGTTATTCAATGGCTTACCAGCCTTGTTGTTGTTCCGTTACACTGCTCTGCCCTGTCTGCATCAGTGTCTTCTGCACACACCTTGCACTTCCTGTTCTTCTGCCTTTTATTCTCTCTGCACCATATCCTTTCAATGCAACATTCCTCTACTGTGCATTTCTGCTCCTGTGCTCTGCCTCCTTGCACACCCCTTGAATTCTCCTCCACAGCGACAACCCTTATCTCTTCTTTGTTCAACATTCTTATAGTCTCTGTTGTCTTTGTGCATGCAATATTCGCAGTGCCTCTACATGCTCACTCCGTGCCAAATTCCTCCACATCTCTAGTGCTCTGCCTCATCATCATCGTGACTCTTCAACTTCTTCGGCAGTTTTTCCCATGCGTTCAACATCACTGGGTGTTCTGTCTAGATTTCTCAGCTTCTCTGGTAGTTGAGGCTCTTCGTCTTCTCTGTCTTCAACGAGCTTATCCTTTCTATTTTCAGCTACAGACTTCAATTCTCATCCACCTGTCAATCCCTCTAAGAGTTGTCTTCCTTTACTGGACGAAGCTTGGAGACTCTTTAACTCCTCTGGTGATCACACAGAAGTCTCTTCGAATCTTCTGGCAGAAACCATCAATGGTTTCTAGCAGTTACACTATGAAGCGCAACATTAGCCCTCCGATCATACTCAGATTCACCTGCACCGTTAGATTGGCTCCATGGGATCTTGCACTCATTTCGACATTTCTGCATTCGACATTCGTGTGACCAAGTGTCTCGACACTCCCATACGCGATCTTCGAAGCTCCTATACAGAGATTTTCTGCACTAGCTCCTTCCTCTATATGACCATGGCCATGACCAAGCGCTTATGTATAAAGTGCTTTTCACGAATTCGTGTTTCGTGAATCTGGAGATGAGGCATCTCGAATCTCCAAGTTGCGATCTCCAAAACCCCAAAATGGAGCTTATCTGGACTGACTCCTTCCTTCTCGTGACCACCAGTGGTGACCATAGACTGTGCCAAAAAGGCGCTTCATATTTCGTGAGTTTCCACACCATGCTCTGTTGACCTCAAGTCAGCGAAATTCCAATTGCTTGCCACTTGTTTTATGATTCGACGGTTCAGATCTGATCTTGATTTGATGGCTACGATTAACTCACGATTTCGCATCTCGCGAGTTCTTCGATGGAGGTTCTTGTCACTCCGACTTGTGATAGGCGATATTCCGAAATAAAGTTGGATCGACGGTCCAGATCACACCTTGATCTGACGGCTGTGATTAACTCGTAATATCGCATCTCGCGAGTTCTTAGATGGAGATTCTCGTCACTCCAAGTCGTGATACGTGAAACCCCGAAATGGAGTCTTTGACATGCTCTGATCTTCTGCCACGTGTCCCTCTTGGATCAACGGTCAAGATTTTATCGTGATCTCGCATATCGCGAGTTTGAATCTCTTTCCTTTGAATTTCATGACTTGCGAAACTTCGAAGTGGAGTCTTTGTGGTGCTTTGATCTTTCGCCACGCGTCCTCTTGATCAATGGTCAAGATCTTGTCGTGATTTCGCATATCGTGATCTCGGCATTCTTGTGGTATTGTTTCTTGACTCTCTAAGTTGCGAGTCGTGAAACCCCGAAGTGATGTAAGCCTGTTGATGTCACACGTGGATTGACACATGTTGAATAACTGCCACGTGTCACTCTAATTCGTGACTTACATGTGCCTGAAATGTCGAATCAGTTTGACACTTGTCATTGCCTGGTTGTGCCACGTGTTCTTAGCTGACGTGGTTTGCTGACATGAGTCGGATCGACGGTCCAGATGTGATCTTGATTCAACGGCTCAGATCATATCGCGATTTCGCATATCGCGATTTTGATAGTCCTGTGGTATTGTTTCTTGCCTCTCCATGTCGTGATTCGTGAAACTTCGATTCACGAACTCACTTCACCTTGCACTTTTAAAGATCATGCAGATTCTCCTGGATCCTACGATGGTCGGTCCTCGCACTCGGATCTAACGCCCGAGATCTATCCTCCATATTTACGCGCTCTTCTTGTCTACATTGAGATCTGATAGCCAACGGGAATTCTGAATTGTTGATGCAACGATCACTGTTGCTTCTCCTCCCCAATTATCACTGCACTGCTGATCATCGCTGCTATACTTGCCATCAATGACAAGCATACGCTGCCTGTAAAACATGCCAACAATCTCCCCCTTTGACATTGATGACAACAAAGCCACGCATGTTCTTTTCTCCCCCTTTGACATCAATGTCAAAGAAAACACGCTCCCCCTGAGTTGTTTCATTAATTTTAGGAGGTATCAGATATGAAACCAATACAGGACTCCCCCTAAATGGATGGACTCTCTTAGATGTGAGATGAGATGACACCCAACTTCTGTCCGAGATATTCAAATGGTGTCTTGGCTAGGGGTTTAGTAAAGATGTCTGCAATTTGTTCTGTGGTGGGAATGTAATGGACCTGAACAATCTGATCGGTGACCTGCTCTCTCAGAAAATGATATTTTATGGGAATATGCTTGGTCTTGGAGTGGAGGACAAGATTTTTAGACACACTGATGGCACTAGTGTTATCACGATGAATTGGGATCGGTATAATGTATTTTACCTCCAAATATGCAAGTGCCTGAATCATCCATAATACCTGAGTGCAACAGGTAGCAGCAGCAATGTACTCTGCCTCTGTGGTTGATAAAGAAATGGAACCTTGCTTTTTACTAAGCCAGGCTACTAAGGAGTCACCCAGGAAGAATTCTCCTCCACTGGTGCTTTTTTTGTCATCAACACAGTTTGCCCAATCTGCATCTGAATAAGCAGTTAGCTGAAGATTTTGATTTCTGGGATACCACAGACCATAAGTTATTGTTTCTTTCAAATACCTGAATATCCTTTTGACATCTTGCAAATGAATCTTTTTAGGTGCAGCCTGATATCTTCCTACCATTCCTACAACATGCATTATGTCTGGGCGAGATGCTGTGATGTACAACAGGCTGCCTATCATTGATCGATATGACCTTTGATCAACATCAGGTGAATCATCATCCTTGCTTAATTTACATCCAGTTACCATAGGTGTATCCACAGGTTTATAATATTCCATCTGAAACCTTTTCAGCATTTCTCTTAGATATTTTTATTGAGAAATGAACATCCCTTCGGACCTCTGAGTAATTTGCAGACCAAGAAAAAATGACAGTTCTCCTAT
>JASDQU010682034.1:12549-23134 GCA_032191745.1 Picea mariana
TGATTATGGCCTAAGCCTTGATGCATAAACAGAGTTCTGATTGCAATGCATAAACTGTCTTTAACTCGACCATGTGATATGGTTGGTCAAGCTTTATATCTTACAAAGTCTAGGTAGATTCTCTATGCGTTGCTCTCAGTATGCCTTATTAGAAGTGTCGAAACATGTCATATATAGCTCAATTGCAGACATTCTTTGTGTTTGTCAACCAGTTTGCCTTGAAAAAACATTGAGGAATTGCTTAGCTTGCCTACTCTCTTCATATTATACTGTTATGGAGCATTGTGGGCCCAACAAAGGGTCTTTTCGTTTGATAAATTATTAAATATTGTTTCTTTGAACTTGTTATTTGTGAAAATTACTTGGTGCTGACTTCAATTTTATTTCATTTCATCATTCATGAATTAAAAAATGTTCTAACTGGTTCTGCTTCTCTGGTTATTGTACAGATTCCTGTAAGGCCTTTCAGGCACAATGAATATGAAAGGTTCATAAAAGCTGCATATCCATATTATGGAGGCACATTTTCCATGGTATGCATTCATTTAAAAACTTCTATGAAGTTATTTTTGTTTTCCTTTCAGGTCAAAGTCCATATGCTACTTTTGTAAATTTGGGTTTTTTCATATGGACAATAGATTGTATTTGCATTACTAACAGTTCATTGCATGCTGATTAAATGGTTGCTGTTCTCAACCTTTTTGCAGATGACAGGTTTCTTTATTTTTGGTTTGTTCTTCTTATATCATAAATGAAGAAAGTTTTAGAAAGAGCTCTGTACTAGAATGCCTGTGACTGGTAAAAGAAGCATAGAGAGTTATTGTGGGGATGTTGAGAAATATTATAATTCTGAATTTTGGACTATAGGCTAAACTGGCCATTGCTTTTATATGTATCATTTAGATTTTCACCCCACGGATGATTTTTCTGTTAAGTGTAATTTCCTCCAATTCTGGGTCAAGCTGAATCTGGTTTAGAATGTAAACTTTGGCGGGATAGTATTCTATTTGTTCTCATGTATGGCTACATTTTTCATTTGTGAAAACACGTCTGCTGAAAAGCAAGTTTTGACCTTTTGACTAAGCATTATGGAAGTTTATGTACTTTTAGAGAAGGGTTTGGAATCTTTGGATTGCATATCATTTGGCAGGAAATGCACTTTACAACCATACATTATCAGTTGTATGTATATACTATATATACATTAACACCCACAATGATGGTGGCGCACAGTCCCCGGCCCTCATAGTACTTAAAGTGACAACTGTCATCTAGGTGGAAAGAAACCTTTACAATTAATCATGCTTTTTTTATCTCATTATTTCCAAGAAACCTGCCTTTTTGGAAGAGCTTTTCTGTCAACTGACAAAAGAACTGCAGTAAATAATACTTCCATATCTGACCAATATTCCCATATTAACTACATGACCTAGACTAAAACTAGACGACATTTAAGTTGTATATTTTCTAAATTGATTCCCTTAACTTAAATACTCTGAAGGAGCACATAGTATGAGATCATTGGGTCATATCCATCTTCCTCGAATTTTCACTGCAATTGAGTTTTAAGTGTGCTTAGCTATGCTTTTCATGCCAATATCAGGTACTCTTTTACCACTATAGCACCGGATATGGTTTTAACTTTTTGGCACGGACTTATACTGACTCATGGGCCATTAACCACCCTTGCCTAATGCCATGCTCTGACCCTTCAAATCAGTTATCCAGAAACTATTCTTCTTGTGTATACTTAACAGGGGATAGAAGTTGACAGCTTATTTAATTAAAGCAGTTGCTTGCTCACAACCATGCACTGCCACTCTGATTATTGTGAACAATGCCATTAAGCCTATTCTCCAAATTTTTATCCAAGTATCGAGAATCAATGATTCACCTTGCAGTTGCAGCCAATGGATGGGTGGGACATTCTCCTTCACCATTTTACTAACCCTCAGAGAATACCTACAGGCTGTTTATGGGCACCTTTAGTAATCTCTGCAACCCAGGTTTCACTTTACCAGACATGGGAAGGATATACTGCAGTTAAAATGACAGCTGTTCCTGAGCTATAACAAGAGGTCATGCTTATCTCAATAATGGGAAATGATTTCTGAGCAGGCATGTCTCTAACATCCATTGGGATTTATGTAGAGGTAATGTGCGATCCAATACATGAAGCTGCATCCCCTTATCCTTGCCATTTGTGATCTTACCAAACATGGGATTGTTCTCAGTGGTACCATTTTTTCAACGATTCCATCGTACCTCTCAAATCGTCAAACCAGATTGCCTTCATTCTTTCCTCCATTCGTTTAGTTGTAAGGGTCAATTCACACGCTTTAATAAATTTAAATAAAAGTCAATATTATAAATTTGCTGTTTCACAGTGTTCTGGTGTAGTTTTCTATTAAGTTGATGAAAGTTTGTTTGGAACATGCACAGTTTGATGCTATGTTGAAGTACCTTGCAAGGTACTTTAAAGAATTTTATTACAATTCATTTTGAATTTTTGGCTGGTAAATAACCCTAGAAGGGGTTGTTGGACTACGATTGCCGTTAGACCATAACCCACAGGCATTAATCTCTGCCACGATTGTCGGAGTTAGGATCCACGAGAGGGGGTTAACCCATGTCGCAAAACTTGCAGGAAGTGCTAACCCAATGTCCAACAATCTCCCCCCCAGCGTTTGCCGCTCAAGTTTTAAACTTGTGACCTGTCGCTCTGATACCATTTGTTTGACTATGATTGTCATTAGACCAAAACCTGCAAGCATTAGTTTCCGCCACAATCGCCAGAGTTAGGATCCAGGAGAGGGGCTTAACCCATGTTGCGAAACTCGCGGGAAGCGTTGAACCCAATCGGTGGCAATATCCAACAGGGACTTTGTTAGAATATAAGGCTTACTTGATGTAATTAAGTCATGTTCATGTAAGTGACTTATAAAATGATAGTTAGATACTATTTAAATGAGTTACATTATCAGTAACCCAACTACATAGCCATTGACTTAAAAGGGAATCCATCTCATTGTATCAAATAGCTTCATTATAATAAAAACATGTCTCTTACGTAAGTCTGTTGAATCTGTTTCTAATCATGTTTAAGAAAAATAGCATGGTATCAGATTAGTATCAAAATCTTGGTCCTGTAAATCTAGGAATGTATTATAAGTGAGAAAGTATGAACGGTATGATCTTGTATTATTTTTTATTTTTTATCACTTTTGAAAAGGTTTCTCACAACCGTTATGAGAGGAAAAGGTGTTATTATTAAGAAAAGGAATCGAAGCCACCGCCACTCAGTATCAAGCAAAGAGAAAAGACTCCCCCCTGAAGGAACTGCCACAACATTTTGAATAGAGCCACCATTAGAAATATAAACTACTATGAAAATAGGGATCTGTACAGACTGCGTTGAAAACAGATCTAAACCTGGTTTGCAGAATTATTCATCTTCAAACAGTATGCACAAGCATAACTTCTATCAAAAGGAGATAATTTTTTAATATTTCATGATCATCTTTGATTAATTTAAAATTCTGGGCAAGAGGAGACAATGTTAGTTTTGAAGAAACAAAGAGGGCAAATATAAACAGTTTTATTTTATAAAGAGTTTTCTAGAGAGCTCATACAGAGCAAAGAGCAAAGTTTTTTAATTAGAAAGTGTTTGTCAAGAACACAGAACAGCATAAAGAGAGTATATTTTTTGTTGTTTATTGATTTTATTTTTAAGCAGCATAATTTTTCCAGCAGATGTAATTTGGAGCAAGTAAAGATTGTACCCATAATATTATACTCGAAAACTAGGTGAGCACCCTGGCTGGGTACCTCAGTGAATCAGCAAATGGAGCTATTTCCATAGGGATATTTGATGTTGAATCTTGTATCAACATTTTTTATGTAGCACAGAAACCTTTGCCCCTGTACCTGATTAAAATAGATGGCACTCTAATGCTTTAAAAGGCACATGCTTAGCAAACAAGGAATAGATCAAGTGTAGGTCATGCTGAACATTGATTTTTTCCCAATAGTTCGGGATTTTGTGGATCTTGGGAATTATCTCTCAATAATGGAGTTATTAGATATGCATATGGATTGCTGCCCAATGATCTAATTCTGGAAATCGTGATTCTGGAGTTCGGGGAGGTGGAACTCGAGAATTTGGCTTGGTAGCTACACCTTTATGAAGGTTACAAGGCAACTTGATGGAGCCCTACTTGGTTCAAGGAGTGTTTGTCAAAGAGAAGCATCTCAAAAATGTTTTTTACTTGATGTTTTTAATTGTACCATAAGTCTTAAGAGGGGGTGTTAGAATATAAGCTTTACTTGATGTAATAAAATTATGTTTATATAAGTGACTAATAAAATGATAGTTAAATACTATTTAAATAAGGAAGTTATATTACCCGGAGGGCAACTACCTAGCTATTGACATAAAAGGCAGTCAATACCATTGTATCAAATGACTTTATTGTAATAAAGGATATGTTTTACACGAGTCTGCTTAGTCGGTTTCCAATCATGTTTACAAGCTTTCTTGTATATTTAGGAAAGTAACATACCTTTGGCTTAGATACTTACGATAGATGGGTATGTATTACACTGAATTTGGAACATTTACATTTTGTTGCTATGTTAAAGTACCTTGCAAATACTTAAAAGAATTTTATTACAATTCATATTGATTTCTTGGTTGGTAAATAACCCTTTGTTAAATGAGGGGGGTTACCTTTTGCTTAGATACCACGATAGAGGGCTGTCTATTACGCTGAATTTACCTAGGACTTGCAACTAGTGTTGTACATTGAGTTGGCAACATCAAGTTTTTTAAGTCTTCCATCCATTCTTGGATGTAGTAGTTAACTCTAGTTGAATGCAACATGTACCCTGTGGGGGTTTGAAACCTGTGTCTAAGCACTAAAAATGCTTGGACTTAGTTGCTTGACCACAATTGAAGTGACTAAATATAGTTCCATTTATGTGGATAAAATGAGCATAATTGAGATTTCTTTCGTTGAATATGGACATATTTGAGTTTTAGGATATTGGTGTAGATAGCTCCGCTGTTTAGGGTATATTTGTGCCCTCTATCCAAGAGACCAAAACACACAAATCTTGTCCATTGAGCATTTTGGCCATGCTTAGGAAGTTGGGGAGAATATCATAATGTAGATCAAATAAAAGATTCTCCATGTGTGCTTGAGCTAGAAATAAAAAAATGAATATAAAATAGTAAATTTACATCTGTTTCTCTATTTTTTTTTCTTTAAAAGAATCTTAAATCTATATTATAGAATAATATTTTATTTGAGAAGTATGTTATCCTCAAATGATTAATTTTGCAAGTCTTTCCTTATTCAATGATCTCAATGGCTTTAAGTCTAGCAGGTTTTGATTTTTTAGCACATAATATTTCTATATCATAACTCTTCTTTGTAGATGTTGGCTCCCTAATTGGTTTGTCTTCCATGCTTAAGTTATGGATAACACAATTCTACTACATGTATATGTAGTAGTACTTTACACGCGATTAAGATTGTTGGCATAATTGACACCTCTACAAATTTCATTGCCTTTTAAAAAACCGGGCCTAGTGGAAGCATAGCCAAAGCTCCATTACAGAATGATAGTTGCTTTAGGCATTTTTAACTTTCATTACACGGACATATCAAACAATGTCACAATATGTCATTTCACGAATATAATGATATAAAGTGGATGTAATGATGGGTCACTGAGGAACAAGAGGGTTGCTATGATGTGGAGAGAGGGGAACACAATGAGAAAAAAAGGTGAACACTTTTCCATTAACTCTGATTTGGAAAATGAAAATGTCACTACACTTTTGGGAATGATGTGGACAACTTGTTTTTAAATGCACGCCTTGATACAAAAGCCAAACATGTACTTTTGGGTTATTCTTCCTTAGAGTTGACATCAAAGCATTGCCACTATATGTAATTTCATGAATATAATGATATAAAGTAGATGTGATGATGACTTGCCTAGGAACAAGAGGGGGTTATGATGTGACAAGAGGGAAGCACATGATGAGAGAAAAAGGTGAACAATTTGCCATATGTTAACTTCCATTTGGAAAATGAAAATGTCACTAATGTCATTACACCTTTGGGACTAACATCAACACCTTTTCGAGATGCACGTCTTAATACAAAAGCAAATTTGTACTTTTGGGTCATTCTTCCTTAGAGTTTGGCTTTCTCCCTTCACTCTCTTCCATGATTTTTCTTCATTATGAGTGAGAGTGCCAATTATGTTATCGAGGGGACATTGTTGCAATGTAGTTGGAAACCCTTAGAGATTTGTTGTAATGAACATATGAGCTTGGAAGTGTGGCAAGCATTAAACATGTTGAGTTCTTAATCATACTTGAGCTATTATTTTTGCACAAATTTGCTTGAGAGTTCTAATGATGAGATTCTTGACACACTATGTTGTAACTTGAGATTGTTCTCTATTGCTTAGGAACAATGCCAAGACATCTTGAAAACCTACTTTGAGCCACAAGTTGACTCCCTCATTAGATATAAGACAACTGGCTACCCACTGTCACTAAGCAACAACTCTTGGTCATTAAGATCTGAATGCCAGATTTAAATGATAAGCATGATAAAACATGGTAGATAGGGTTAAGGAATAAATGATCGCTGATTGGAATGAAGATTGTAAATTTCTATGATCAGAGTCCTAATTCATTAGGCATTGAGTTTCAAGTAGCAGAGCACAAAAGCTTGCAGTGAAAGGTGGAGGAAATGAGAAGAATATAAGATCTTAGACTTAATGGTGAGTAAGGAAGTCACTCTTAATCTAAGATGAAGAAGGATGGTTTGTTGGGCATAAAATAATGAATCAAAAAAATAAATGAGTGCTAAAGTTGGTCACAAATAGTGAATTTAGCAATAAAACACTTGCAAAATAACTTGCAAACAATCTCTAATTAACAATAGTGGTGGTCATACCAAATCACTGTTTTCAACAGATATAAATATGACTGCAAATTACAGATTAACTAAGAAGAACAAAGATGGAAATTTAAAGAAGCTTCATAGTAAATAGAGAAAGAAACAAGGCTCTATTAGAGATGAGCCATGAATCCATGAATTAATCTTTGATCTTGAAAAATGACAATAGCTCAACAGACTTCATCATTACA
The DNA here is from genome assembly GCA_032191745.1 of Picea mariana. NCBI lineage: Eukaryota > Viridiplantae > Streptophyta > Pinopsida > Pinales > Pinaceae > Picea > Picea mariana. The sequence continues at coordinate 19,724 of JASDQU010682034.1, forward strand.
GAGGACACAATCATTATTGCCATAAATTTCCTAACCTGCTAACCCCCTACAAGAAGTCTTTAGTTGTTTCTTTTATGGTCCTTGAATGCTGAATGGTTGCCTTCATTTTTGGAATTGACTTTCTAAAATAGAATTATGAGTGAGGATGACTTAGAGGTGTTGAAATATTATAGCTCACACGTGTCTTTGCTTAGGCATTGTGTCATGCAAGCAAAAGACATAAGGATTAATGTTTCTCCAAGTGGATTTGTGTGGAATGTTTTGATTTTTATGGTTTTTTGGTTGAGGTGTTTTGTCAAACAATTCGCACCAACAACTTCCTTAAGCTCAGATTTGGGGTTTCATATTGAGTTTTACAACACAAATAGTTTGCAATGATGGAAATGAACTTAACAACAATGAAGCTAATAGAAACAACAAAGAACAGCCACAAACTCATATATGTATTTATTTATTATAAAGCTGACCTCAATACAATAAGAGAGCAGATATGGAAATATATACAAGGATGGAAGATGTGGACGATAACACTTCCAAAATACAATAGAAATCAAAGAGATTGGCTCCCAAGAGCCTCCACAAGCTGCATGCAAAAGATCTACAAGATCACTTTCTTTCCCTTCCTTTAACTGCTATAATTTTTGGTTGAGTTGTGCCCTCATCTGCTGAAGTGACCCATGAAGATTCAATTTGCTCAGATCTGACTTCAAACCTTCCTGAAATTGTTGTTATCATGTAGGGAAGAAGATGGCTAGCTCAAATGATGACTTTCCCTTGATGTAGATGCAAGATCTGTCCCCAAAGCAATGGATCTCTAACCCTAGTTGCACCTCCCTTCAGTAAACACGCCCAACTCTGATAATAAATAATTATGGAGGAAAACCACAAGAAGTAGCAAGAAAAGTCGCTCCAGTTATGGCAAATGCACCCAAGTCTAGATCTCCTCGAGATCCAACCACTAGAAGCCAAATCAAACTCCCTTAGATTGGATAGTGCGCCCCTCCTACATAAAAACCTCTCACAATGCGCCCTTCTTCACAGATGTTAGCTGAAATGGAACTGAATTGAAAAGAATGGTGAGGGTGGAATCTTTCACCACCTTGGCCAAGCTCAGACCAGGAAAAGAGGGATCTTTCACTTCAACGCTGATCTCTAGGGTTTGTCTAGTCAAAACCCTCAAAACACTCAAGCTACCAAAGCTCAAAGTTGCAAATAGAAATGATCAAGAATGAGGAAGTGAGGCACCCTCATCCTTTTTTATACTCCAACTTCTAATTCCTCACTTAAATTATTAATTGGCTTTCTAAAGTCTTCTTCAATTATCTCATATTAGCTAATTAACTTATATTTCCATGTTTGTCAATGTCATTTTTTCTCATTTGACATTAGCATTCTTAATGACATATTTTGGCCACCTTAGTCCCCTTTTAGATGAGACTATAGCCTAGGGGGGAAACTAGGCTACCAAGTCCTCAAGTACCTTGGTCATATGGAAGGGGATCTTACATCTGATTAGTGATCATTTAAATATTTCCTAAGTTGAAATTTAGGGAATGACAATTATTAATCAGTATTAGTTAACCTTTTGCCATATGCTTCTTTTGAGCTTATCCAAAACTCAAAGTGAGTTTTAGGTTAGATCGTAGCCATTGATTTGACATGTTGGGGATCAAATCTCCACCACTGAATCATCTAGCCAAAGATTTATAAGGAGAAGGGGTGGCTTGAGGAGAAACCTATTTCATGAGAGTGACACAGAGGGTTTTAGCTACAAATCGAAAGTGTGCAAGTGAGGACTCAATCTTGGGTGAGCTCAGGTGCCGATAAGGAGATCATAACGTTGTTTGCCTTCATTTCCTAGAAGACTCGAGTGACAACGTGAGAGAGGGGTCGAGTTCCTAGCGTGCTAAGGCCGTGAGGGTTGTGACTGTTGTAGAGGTTGTGAAAGGGGTGTTGGGGTTGAGTTTGGGGTCGAGGTAGAAGCCGAGAGGGAGAGGAGGCAAGGTCGTAGCCTCTCTAACTCAGACAGAGCCAAATTGTGGGGTTGCGAGCTCCCACAACCACACCTACAACTGCATTACTTGCAGACAACGAAGTTGTGAGGCAGGAGGTCGAGACTCAGTGAGCCATAGACTCAGATCTAAATCAAAGTTCTCTATGGAAGATAGTGCCAGGTTTGGCATAGATTTAGATTGTAAACATTTTCTGGATTTGCAGAAGTTGATAATAAAATCTTCGTTTGTTGGTTTTCCCCGGAGTTGGGGTTTCCAGGGTAAATTTGTTGTGTTGAAATTGTGTGATTGGTTTCTTTATTTTTTGTTGTGTATTACAAGGGTTAATTTGCTCAGTTATATTTTTGTTTCATAAATCATAATTTAGAATTTGTTGTTGTTCTTGTTTTGGGCATAAAAATTTGATGGATTCATAAATTAGATTATTGGGCTTAAAGATATTTAACACGGTATCAAAGCTTTGCCTCTGAGAAGGAAGCCAAGGGTTTACACGGGAATTTTCAGCCAACAATAATTTTCAACACCAGGAGGTTGTGATAGAAGGGTTTCAAAGAAATGTCAATCTCAGGTATCAGATTTAAAGATAGGTTAGATGGTGGATCTAACTTTGGCATCTGGAAGGAGCATATAATGTTGTCATTGGAGGAGTATGGGATCAAGGAATTTGCACTTCAAACTCTTGCAGTTCCAATTGATGCACAACAAGTTGATGCTCATAGGAAAAATGATGCCAGAGAAAGGTGTATTATCATGGATGGTATTAAGGACCATATCGTCCCTCACCTCTCAGGATTGGATACAACTAGGAAGATGTGGGAAACTATCATCAAGCTGTACCAGAATTCAAACCTCAACAGAAAGATGGTTCTAAAGGATAAACTCTGAAATACCAAATGGTGGAGGGGGGTAGTGTATCCTCATACCTCGCCAAACTTAGGAAAATAAAGGATGAATTAAAAGTTGTTGGAGAGAGTGTGGATGACACTGAACTTGTGAGGGTAGCGTTGAATGGCTTCTCCAAGTCATGGGATGTCTTTGTGAGAGACATTGTTGCCAAGGAACACACTCCTGATTGGGATAGATTATGGGATGAATTCATGCAAGAGGAGTTGAGGTTAGCATCTCTCAGTGGCAACAACAATCATCACAAGGGAGAGGAAGAAGAAAATATTGCTCTTGCGAGAAAGGGAAAAGATAAAACCAAGAAAGGCTAAAGAAGTGGGAAGACCTCCAAAGGAGAGAAGAAACATGACATGAGCATCCAAAACATCCAGAGGGTTTTGAGTCATACAAGAGGGAGTCCCATGTATGCAGACTGAAGAGAATGTTGTATGGGTTCAAGCAGGCACCCAAAGCATGGTATGGGCGCATTGATAGTTACTTCCACGGCATGGGCTTC
>JASDQU010682034.1:39921-55383 GCA_032191745.1 Picea mariana
TCTCTTGAACATTGTATAAGCTATTTATGATAAGGAAGTTTTTGCTGGGTTTTCTTCCCCTAGAGGGTTTCCCAGGATAAATGTTGTGTCTCTTGTGGATGTGTATTTCTCAGTGATCTTGTTCTTATTATGCTCTTATCTTATGAAATGCAAAGAACTATAATAATAGCATAAATATTAACAAAAAGGCTACCACCCAAGAGGGAAGTGAAGCATGAAGTATAATTATTCCCAGCCTCCCAATTGTCAAATATTGGTTTGTATAGACAATTTGTTTTGTAGGCAAATGAAGTGAAGAAGCAATTGTAATAGCTATTGGAGTAGGGTATGAATTGACCAACCACCTCACTTTATGGGTCACCTATCATAATTGTTCCAAAGAAGGATGGGACTTGGCGAATGTGTGTCGATTCCAAAGCATTGAACAAGATTACACTAAACAATCAGTACATTCTGCCTAGGATCAATGATCTGGTGGATCAATTGCAACATGCAAAATAATTCACCAATTTGGATCTCAAATCGTGACACCACTAGGTACGCGTGCTTTCGAGACAAGGCAAGGGTTGTATGAATGGTTCGTCATGCCATTTTTTTTTATGTAATGCACCAACTATATTTATGAGATTGATGAATGATGTATTACGCCCATATCTAGATTCGTTTTTAATACTCTATTTGTATAATATACTAGTTTATAATGCTACCCAGGAGGAGCACATCTCACATCTCATGTAGGTGTTAGAGACTTTGAAGAAGCACCAGTTGCTAGCTAACCTCGATAAATGTGATTTTTCTCAGCAGTATTTGGTGTATTTGGGGTATGTTATCGGTGCATGGGAGCTCAAGATAAATCCTGCAAAGATGGAGGCCATCATGAAATGGCTAGTTCCTACAAATGTCACTGAATTTAGGAGTTTTTTTGGAGCAACATAGTACTTACGGAAGTTCATAGCTTTCTTTTTCAGTGGTACATGCACCACTCCACACCATAATTGCAAGTGGTAAGAGTTTCCAGTGGGTGAAGAATTAGCAGAATACTTTCGATGCGCTGAAAAAGAAAGATCAATTAAGCACCAGTTCTCACATTACCGAACTTGCAAAAGCCTTTTGAAGTGAAGATAGATGCAAGTGGGTATGTCATGGGAACAATTTTGATGCAAGGAGGAATGCATGTACACTATCATTCTGAAATATTTCATGGGGTGGTTCTCAACTACCCTACCTATGACAAGGAACTCTATGCCTTGGTTCAAGCTATCAAGAAGTGGAAGCAGTATCTGATGGGAAAGGAGACCATCATCCACCCAGATCACCAATCACTATAGTATTTGCAATCCCATAGTAAGCTACAAAAATCCAAACATTACAAACATATGGGGGTTTTACAACAATTTCATCTATTTATCAAGTATAAGAAGGAAAACACAAACAAGTTGGAAAACATGCTTTCAAGGCCACCCACATCTAAGATTACAACTTTGGGAACTCTGATGCACATAGAGCCTTTTTCCCATGATGCATGCAAAGAGGCATACACAGAAGATGAGGACTTCAAGGAGGTGTTTCAACAGCTACAAGGCCAAGGTGATGACAAGGGTGACTATCATTTCTAGAATGGGTCACTCCACGAGCTCGATAAGCTATGTGCCCCTAAAGGTGAATGATTGCAACTTATCAGAGAGGCTCATACCTCCAAGGTTGCAGGACATTTTGGTGTTGGGAAGACATTTTCCAACTTAGAGAGGTATATGTACTAGCCCATAATGCAAGAAGATGTAGCAAGCAATATAAGATGATGTATACTTTGTTGTACCAGCAAGCCTAGTAACAAGAAGCAAGTTATATACCATCCCTTACCTATACCCACTTGACCTTAGTAAATAATTTCCATGGATTTTGTGTGAGGTTTACCAACAACTAGGAAGGGACATGAATATCTATTTGTGGTAGTTGACAAGTTAAGAAAGATGTGCATTCCCATGCCTTATAAAAAGACCATCAAAGGACAATAAACAACAAACATGTTCTTTGAACAGGTTTGGGTGCACTTTGGTACCAGTGAGCATCATCTCAAACATGGATACCAAATTTCTCAGTACATTTTGGACTACATTGTGGGAGAAGGTGGACACTAAGTTCAAGAGATTTAGAACATTCCATCCACAGACGAATGGACAGATAGAAGTAGTCAACTAGACTTTGGTGCAAATTTTTAGGGGTTACAATCAAAATCATCCAAATACCTGAGATGAAAATATGATTTACATACAACACTCTTATAATAGAGTAGTCCACACTTCTACTAGTAAGTCACATTTTTAAACTTGCTTTGGATATTTACCAGCTTCACCCTTGGATGTTGTATATGGAAAATAAGGAGGAGTGAGGGAGGACCTCAGAGGAGATGCATTGAGAGCATAAAAAAATGTTGAGAAGATTAGGCAAATCCATTTGMAARTACAAGAGACGTTGAAGAAGTCACATGAAAAATACAKGGCCATACATGATCAACACATAGCTGAGAAGTCATTCAAAGTGGGAGACAGTTTGGTTATAGCTAAACAAGGAAAGACTATAGGGTCCTAGTAAGAAGATCAAGGCTCTACGGTTTGGATCTTTCAAGATATTGGGGAAGGTAAGAGATAACACCTAGAGACACAATCTACCCCTTTATATGCACATTTACTCAATAGTGAATGTGGAGAATCTAAATGGTGCTTAAAAAATGGTGTTTATTTATTTATATATACACAACCCCCCTCTTGGCATGTTATTTATATACTTCATAATGATCATTTGAATTGAATCATATCATATTCATTACATTATTATTAGAGCATGCAATATATTTTTTATTTGCAACTCAAAGTGTTTTAATTTTGCATTAATTAAGTTTCATGTTATAATTTTTTATAAAGTTTTCCATTATTAAATTGATTTTTTTGAAAATTAAAAATAAACTTGGTAATTTCACTTTTTTTTATTGGTCAAAGACATCAATGAACAACATAAATCGCTGAAAGAGAGTAACTTTATTTTTAAAACATAGAAAATATAATAAAAAATATTTAATATGGAATTTCTAAAAATACTATGGAAATTTTCACATGCCATTGTGGACTTTTGTTTACTAAACCCCCCCAAAATGTGGTTGTCACTTTCCATGTGATATTTTGATTTTGATGGAACCAATTATATATATGTGTGTGTGTGTATTCTATAAAGATAATCACTTATTCATTTGACAATTTATATATATATATAAAAGTTCTTATAATTTTTCATTTCTACATTCAACTTAAAGTTTATTATTTTCTGAATTTCTATATCCAACCAAGAATTTATTTACTATTTCAATTTATGTATTTGGCACAATTAACCACTTTATGGCATATTCACTTGTTCATTTATGAATTCTAGTTCTATTTACATTCATTATTCTTAGTTATAAAAAATTGTTGTTTGTGAGATTAACATTATATTCAATACATTATTATTAGTCCCTGCCAAAGCAGGGAATATAATGATCGATTTTCAGTCAAACTATATTGACTTTGTAATTATATTAAAAAAATTCTACAATGTTTTAAAAGTTTCATAATATTGATGTATTAAATTCAATATTCATTAATTCTATTTTCTTATTGGTTGAAAACTATGAAGTGACAATTTATCCTTGCCCGAATGTGAAATTGTCAGAAAAAAATAATTAAATTTTATTTATATTTTAATTTTTTTAAAATATTACCATATGTCCTCGTCAATGGCTAGTTGTCATTGTTATCGCGCAGTTTGTAGCTAAGATAAAAGGCTATAAGATAGAAGGCCAAACTGGCGTAACAGGAACCAATCCCACCCAATGTCACCACAATGGGATGGTTCTTTCTCTTTAGGGAGGTTAGGCCCAGGGGAGACGTCCCCGATGACCTGGGGTTTTGAAGAGGCAAAAGGCTAATAAGATAGAGATAAGGTTTCCCCCCTCCATAAGTCACCACCCAAATAGATAGTCCGGCTAAACAACCAATAATGAAGTAAAACCCAAAGGAAGTATACATGCCTGGAACAAAGCAACAACAAACTGATATGTGCAAGCTATTTCAATGGGTTAGTACTTCACAAGACTATCTGATAAATATATATAAGCAATTGGAAATAAATGTTGACGAAGTCAATGTTTATCAATAACAATGAAAAATTATAACACTTCACTAATAAATATTGGAACAATGTGGCATTCAATGTAACCAATCAACACCTTATTCAATTAATGCCCAAACCACCATTTAATTGATCAAAAGACAAAACGTTTTTGCATCAATGATAAAATAGCCAAGGAGGACGTCAGCACTTAGGGTTAGTAGGTTAGTCTAGGCTAGGGTTAGTGTAATTAGGGTTTGAAATTCAAAGTGTGTGAGAGTATTTAGATCAAGTTCTACTTCAACACTTGAGGTCTTAGGCTCAGTGCCTTAGGGTTTAATGGAGTCAATAATGAAGGACGCAAGAGTTGAAGGAGACAAAGACTAAGGACAAGAGGGAGAAGTTATGAAGTGTTGCTATTGCAGGGCCTCATAATCAAAACCCTAGGGGAGAGAGGCTCACTCCGGTGTTTCTTTAGCAAGGCCTCGTGCTCTCTCCTCCTTCCTTAGATCAACTTGGCAAAATGACTAGCTCAAATGAAGCACAAAATCAAGACAAGAAGGCTTAATGAGGGAGAGTGTTTCTATAGCAAGGCTCTTTCATCAAACCCTAAAAGAAAAACGACCCTCAGTGTAGATTACCTAGGTCTGGGGCGTCTTCTTCCTCTTGAATTCTAAATGGTACGGATAGCATAGGAGAGGAAGAAAATGGAGTGTAGCTACGACTAGGCTCTCTTTTTCTTCTTCAATGGTTGAAACCTTCTCTATCAGGGGACATGGGACAAGGACCTAGTTGTGTGCTTGTCACCTAGGGTTTTGATTCAACAAAATTTATAAACATATGCAAGAAATTAGACTACAACCATTCTTTCAAGAAGTTTTGCAGAAAAATACTTACAATTCATCAAGAAATAACCATGCAAACCCTAGTTGTAACACCTTCCTTCAAGAGAAATGCCAAAATATGCCAAAAATGTCTTCCTTCAACAAGTGTGCCTCCTTAAATCAGCCAATAACCTAAGATAGGGTGAAAATTTCAAACCTCACCAAGTGGTGAGTCAGTCATGATGAAAAAATGAGAGTGAAAATCTCCCATTTATACAAAACCTTGACCTAATTTTACATTTCAGGTCAGGTAAAATGGCTGACAAGGCCAAAATATCAAATCATATTGTTTTACATTAAATTTTCAGGTTAAAACCCTAAATCAAGCTGAAAGGAGAGTAAAATCCCCTCCAAGGGAGACGTTAGCCCTTTTTAAGGCAGATGGGGCATCCTGGAGCAATACGTTAGCCCTCGCTGGGCTTCTCCAACCTACCACACGTGCCACTACTGCCTAGTCTGCCTGCCCCAAACATCCATGATGTTGGGTGATGTCATGGTCAAAGTGGTGACGTCCTATTCCTCCAAAGGCCAACGTTCCACTAAGAAAGGGTCATCCCCCTAGGTCAAGCTATGTCGGGGTGCCTCTTGTGGAACGTTCTCTTCTTCTCTGGTGCAAAGCCCCTGATCCATCTATGTCATGTCTCTTCCCCCTGATGGGGTCTCAACACCCATCTGGTGGGCTCTTCAGCCCCATGGAGGTCCGAACTGATCATCTCCCCATGTGTATTGGTCCAAATGGTACCTGTCCGTCGAGCATGGTCCTGCACATCAAAGGCTATGCCCTCCGTGGGCTCATCAGTCATAGGGATCATAGCAATGTCAATCACATCTCATCATCAATATTATTAAACATATGCATAAAATCCCTAATACATTAGTTAACAGCTCAAAGACGTTACACAAGCCTGCAATACAAGTCTGGAGAAAAGGACAAAGCGTCCTATTGGCTAGTGTCCATAGGAAAAGGAAAGTTCTTGAAAAGATATCATCCAAGCCATGTAAGTGGGTGATGTGGTCAGGGGATGTCCAAGCACGTGGGTGTAGTGAAGGCCAAGGATGCAAAAGTGTTACCTGTGGGTGCCTTTGTAGAAGGCGAGCTATACCTGTCATGGACACATTCTTTCCAAGCCCATTCTTGCCTTTATTCTTTTTATTCTTTTATTCCATTTTTGCTTTTTTTTGTTCAAGAGCCAATCAGGGGACACTGCCTTGGCATGGTGACCAGAGTTGATAGCGCTACCCACAAGTACTTTCACAGAGATGAGTAGGTTGGCTCATGATGAGACCCCCTTTCCCTTGGCCATGCAACCAAGAGTCACTGCCCTGGAGTGGTAACAAGTTGGTGGCAATGTCATACTGCTAAGTACCCATGGACCTAATAGGCTGGATCATGATGAGACCCCCTATCCTCTGACTAGGTCTTGTTTTATTATTTTTCCGAATCCCTCTTGTTTCTTGATGAGAAGCCTTTTATTGATTTCTTGGGGATCCCTGGGTGAAGCATCTCGAGGTTTTATTCTTAGGCTTTTATCTTTTACCAGCTTTCTTTTACCTTCTGGGCCTTTAGCCCCTTCTTCCCACTAGGTAAGGTGCAGTCCTGAAAATAGGTCAACCCAATGCCCGGACAAGGGGGATGGGATAAGTGAGTGGGAAGTAAGATGAAGAAGTGGTGCTATGATGGGAGCCGACGATGGCTTTTCAGAAATCCCCCCAGTGGCAAACCAAAACCTATAGATACAGGCTTGCTAGGGCACCCTTTCAATCCCCCCGAACATGGTTAAGTGGGAAAATGTAAGATCCAAGCAGTCGTTAGAAATAAAAGGAATCAAATGCATACATTTAAAGGTTTTAACGATCAAATGTGACACATACCATGATACCTGGACTAATTACCTCATGAAGCAAGAACCTCTTTTGATACAAGACCAAACCGATGGTGATGGATGTTGTTGTTGCTGAAAAGATAAAGACGATGGAAGAAGAAAAGGTGGGCCCTCCAGGGCCATGCTCAGATCAATCCTGCTCTCGGTACTCCATGTCTAGGACCTGTGGGCCTCGAGACATGATCTCCTAGTTATCCCTGAAAAGTGGGGATAACAGTCATGTAATGGGATCATCTTCCTTGCACATATCTCCTTTGATGGGATCCTTTGTCCTACACATATCTCCTATGTCATCCATAGATCGTTTTTATTTAATGTGTATTGACATGAGCATATGGAAAGTAGCGGAAACCTTTGTATTGTTAAAAAATGATAATAAAATAATAAAAAAATTAAACAAAATAGAAAAATTGCCACGTACAAAATGGTCCATTCAATGTTCGTATTGAATAAGAGTAGGTTCATTCAATGTTCATATTGAATGAAATCATATCGAAGTCCAGTGAAGGAAAGATCACCAAAGATCACGAAGTTAATGGTAAATCATTAACACTATTCATATTTCAAAGTTAGAGAAAGGACATTAATAACATATAAATGAAATATTAGAAAAAACAAATTTAATGGGCAACACCATAGCCATAATTTTTTATTAAATGGTCTCCTACATGCCAAAGGAAGTTTTCATATTGATGCTTGGTTTAGATGGAGCACGTCAGAGATCTCACTTCATTGCTCTATTTTGTATGTTATATAATTATAGTGTTGAATAGCTCTATAAGATTATACTATGTCTGTGGAATGACAGTTCTCTACAAATTCAAATTGGGGGAGTACGTTAGAACAATGTCCACTATCGGATTCAATATAGAGACTATTATGTTTAAAAATATGAACTTCATTGTGTGGGATGTAGGCTGACCCGAAAAGATCTTTTAAAGACTATAGTTAAGTTTTAAAGCATGAGTTCATTAACCATTTAGTAATTGAAGAAAGATGAAGAATTAATGATATAACATGGCAGCCATAATAATATATGTAGATATGAAAATAAGCATAAAGAATCAGCAAACCATAACAACAAAGTTGTTAACGGAGTTCGGCAAGATCACCTACGTCTTCGGGCCTTTGTCTCAGTGGGTGAGGCTTTCTTATTTCTCTTCAAAGCTTCAAAAGTAAATAAAAAAAGTGTCAAATGGATTAAAAACTGGTCTGGTTGTGTTCTTCTTGAACTCAAGAACCCAACACAACTAACGACACTGAAAACGGTTGAGCAAAGCTCCCAGAATTAGCATGCAAAGTTCCCCTCCTCGATGGCTTCCCTGCATAAAAAATGTCTTTGGCTTCACAATTCTACAACATTTCTCTTGTTCTGAACTTTTTTGGACTATCAAAAACCTCTGGTTTATATAGATTCTGATTTGGGGGTTGAAATCCAACTTCCCCCAACTTTATGGCCTCAAATTGGGCTCAGATCCCCTTCAGAGGGCCAAAAATCCTCAAAAATCACTAAAAATCAGCTAAAAATCCACTATAATAAGGTCATAACCCAAAATTTGGAAAAAAATCTGCTTAAGCCCCTAGTTAGGGTGCGTGCCCCCCTTATGTGGTCATATTAGGGCCATGTGGCCTAGTGCTAAGGGGCGCACCTCCCTTAGCTGGAAAAAGTGCTTAAGTTTAAATTTATGAAAAGTGGGGTTTTTCTCTAAAGTAGTAATTCACCCTTTGTGGCTAGCTCATAGTGATTAATTCATTTGAAGAGGTAGGTCATGGGATTGAATCCCATGGAGTCCAACAATATAAATTTGACCTTTTTAAGGCCTTGACCATGGTGACATGTGTCAACCCATGGTTGGTCAATCTTTTGCCACATGGACTATCAAAACTTTGACACTTGTCATCATGAACCATTGCCACTTGTCATGACCTAGTGATACACATGTCATCACTTGATGTCTTCCACTTGTCAAATTTAGAATCTGCGACGTGTCACATGCTGAAGATGCCACTTGTCCCTTGACTAGTTGACTTTTTACCTGTTTGACCCAAACTTCAGATTGTGATAACTTTTGCATACAGACTCCGTTTTTCGATCCGTTTGCGTCGTCGAAAAGCTCACAAGGAGAAATTCACGATCCTGCCATTTTCTTGAGCATTTTAGAAATTTGATTTTTGAACCTTTCAAGATCCATTTGGATCACACCTCCCCACTAAGACCTTTTGGTCCTCCAAAAGGGTATTAACCAGTCGTCAAGTGCAGGATAGGCCACCCCACTTGTTCTTTGTCTTTAAACTTTGTCATGTGCACCTGTCTCATCAAGATCAATTGCAAAACAACCATGACAACTGAGATCATATTGTTAGCCACTTGTACTCTTTCACATCTTACTGAAGCCACTACCATCCATGTTGAAAACATTAGCAACTATAACATCAGAAATATGATTGCAAATGAACTAATATGTTTGTAGTACTTTCACGACATTAGCTTATCTTGAAGCAAAGTATGATTGAACTTCCATTCCACAACCATCTCATGTTCATGCTTAAGATCAATTTCTTTATTTGGCACAATTATAGGTGTGTTGCTTGCATAAGTTGCCTTCCTTAATTGTTCCATTGTTTGAAGAGATTGATTTTCTTTTAAGTGATGAGCATGTACAACATATTCATTGTCTTCTTTGGTTAAGTGATATTGATTTTGTTCACTGTAAAAGATTGTTTTGAGATCATACAAATAAGGACTGCCTAAGACCATTCCACATTCATTGAGTGGCACCACATCACATGTTACCTCATCCACAAATTTTGATGAAATTGCAAACTTTAAAGTGCATTGTTTTGTTATGTGCAATTTATGATTGTTGCTTATCCATTTAAGTGAGTAAGGTTTATGAAGCATATGAGTGTCTAATCCCAATTGTTTAACCACTTCCTTTGAAATCAAGTTAGATTGAGATCCACTATCTATCAATGTGTCGACCTTAGTATGCTTCATTATGACCCTTATGTGAAACAATTTACTTATAGAATCATATCCATCACCAATTTTACTTGTCAAACCAACTGCTATGATTTTAGACTCATCAACCGAATTTGATCCCAAGTCTGTTGGTTGTGTTGTTGCTGCAACTGTTTGCCTCCCTTTCCTTTCTTTGAACCACTTCGGTCTCTTCTCGGGATGCAATTGCCAGCAATGGTCATCATCATGCCCTTCTTTCTTGCAATTGCTTGCAAGAGAGCTTCTCTTCCTTTCTTGTCATTGAATTTTCTTTCTTTCCATTCCCCTTCCTTTTGTCCTCTTTTCTGAAAGACAATTCCCTTGACACACCAACTCTTGTTTTCCCTACCTCAATGTATGTTGCTTGAACAAAAACCTCATCAAGATTAGTAGGTCTAAACATAAATATAATGTTATGAATCTGTGTCGGTAAACCTCCTATATATTTCATAAGAGTTTCTTTGGTATGTAATGGAATGTCTAACATTAATGCCATCTTACGAAATTCATTTGTGTATTCTTGCACCGTTTGTCCCTTTCTTAGTTTAATACCTTGCCATTCAATTAAAGCCTTTTCTTTATAACCCACAGGATAAAATTGTTTTCTAAGTGCATAAACAAAACCTTGTCATGATGGAAATACATTACCCACTTGTTGCGCGCCATTTTGCAACTTGCTCTGCCCCCAGATGAGTGTTGTGCCTGCAAGTCAAAGCGATGCCAATTTGATTTGAGTTGTCTCATCCTTGATTTGTTGCACACTAGAATAAGCTTCCATCTATTTGACCCAATTATCAAGCCTCTCTGCATTGACTTCACCATCATACATGGGTAATTCAAACTTCACATCAAGCTTAAGTAAAGGCATATCATGTTTATGTTTATGGTAATGTTTTCTTGTGGTGGATTTGGAACTTGTACTTGAAGAAGGAGAAGTTGATGGAGAAGAAGGAGGCGAAGGAGGAGGTTTAGGAGGATCCTCTCCTTCTTCACTTTAGCCTTTGAGGATTCACCTAGAATCGGTCTCTTCCACTCCAAGTAATCATATAAAACCTTTACCATCTCTGCATGGCAAAGAAGCTCTTTTGAAACTCTATCTCGTTATGAGAAAGTCCCTCTTTTGATGCCATCTTCTCACTTTGAGAAGTTCTCTTTCTCCATCCAATATCAGGATTCTATTCGACAAACTCGCCTTCACCACGATTCAGTTTTTCCCTGGTAATCATGCAAACTCAAAAACTAACTATCAATCTGCTCTGATACCACTTGATCCAAAAAGATATTTTAAAGACCATGGTTAAGTTTTAAAGCATGAGTTCGTTAACCATTTAGCAATTGAAGAAAGAGGAAGAATTAATGATGTAACATGGAAGCCATAATAATATATGCAGATCTGAAAATAAGCACAAAGAATCAGCAAACCATAACAACAAAGTTGTTAACGGAGTTCGGCAAGATCACCTACATCTCTGGGCCTTTGTCTCGGTGGGTGAGGCTTTCTTATTTATCTTCAAAGCTTCAAAATTACATCAAAAAAGTGTCAAATGGAATAAAAAATGGTCTGGTTGTGTTCTACTTGACCTCGAGAACTCAACACAACTAACAACACTGAAAATAGTTGAGCAAAGCTCTCGGAATTGGCCAACAAAATTCCCCTCCTCGATGGCTTCCCTGCATAAAAATTGTCTTTGGCTTCACAATTCTACAACATTTCTCTTGTTATGAACTTTTTTTGGAATGTCAAAAACCTCTGGTTTATATAGATTCTGATTTGGGGGTCGAAATGCAACTTCCCCTCAATTTAATGGCCTCAGATTGGGCTCAGATCCCCTTCAGAGGGCCAAAAATCCTCAAAAATCACTAAAAATCAGTTAAAAATACACTATAATAAGGTCAAAACCCAAAATTTGGCAAAAAATCTAAGGGTCATATGAGGGCCATGTGGCCTAGTGCTAAGGGGCACACCTCCCTTAGCTGGAAAAAGTGCTTAAGTTTGAATTTATGAAAAGTTGGTTTTTTCTCTAAAGTAATAATTAGCTCTTTGTGGCTAGCTCATAGTGCTGAAGTCACTTGAAGAGGCAGGTCATGGAATCGAATCCCATGGAGTCCAACAATATCAATTTGACCTTTTTAAGGCCTTGACCATGGTGACATGTGTCACCCTTGGATTGGACCATGTGTCAGCCCATGGTTGGCCAATATTTTGCCACATGGACTATCAAAACTTTGACACTTGTCATCATGAACCCTTGCCACTTGTCATGACCTAGTGATCAACATGTCATCACCTGATGGATGCCACTTGTCAAATTTAGAAGCTTCCACATGTCACATGTTGAATATGCCACATGTCCCTTGACTAGTTAACTTTTTACCTGTTTGACCCGAACTTCAGAATGTGATAACTTTTGCATACAGACTCCATTTTTCGATCTGTTTGCGCCGTCGGAAAGCTTACAACGAGAAATTCGTGATCATGTCATTTTCTTGAGAATTTGAGAAATTTAATTTTTGAGCCTTTCAAGATCCATTTGGATCATAGGCGGCCAAGACAAAATCCGCTATCCATGGAGACAGTATATGGTAAATGCCTAGGTATACTCCATTTTTAATGTATTTTAGTGGAAGTTGGCTAATGAATTTTTTTGGAAGTTTGTTTCTTTAAGCAATGTATGATGTGTATCTGTGTATTAATGTGTCCATTCCTACATTTACTAGTTTTGATTCTTTCTTATAAAACCCATTATTTTAGTTAGCATATTCCCAGATGATAGTCAAAAGAGTTTCTTACCTTTTCCAGGGAATCATGAACTGGGATCCCTTCTTTTGTGCACTTGAATCTTTCCAGCTCTTTGTGCATTAGATTTAATTTTTCTCCTTGGAAATTAATGTGCATGGAATAAATGTGTTTGCCATGGAAGCCAAATAGTATATATGCACGTCTATTCTAATTTATATTAATGTAAAGATGGATGTACCTCTTGATTTTACCACTCCCAACTTAATATAATCATAATTTTTTATTTCAACTTGGGAGATTCTCTAGTCTGTGAATAACGTCAAATCCAATAAGGATTGGTTTGAGCTTTATTTGGGTACATGACTGACTTTTGGTCTTTTCCTATTTCAAGATAAGTGCTTTCAATTTTAATGAAATGGTCTCTAAATAGCAAAGAGAATATTATAGACTCAAGAGCAGGCCCTCTTGAAGGAAAAGTCCAGCAGTGTTGATAGAATGTCATAATCCAACTGATAGCTTATTAAATGTTTTATAGAGACATTTTAGTCAAGTCTATCTCTATGGGTATGGTGCTATATTGGAGAATATGGTGCAGCTTTCTCCTTCAGGTGAAAAAATTAGGTCCCTTGAACTCGGACCCGAGTAACTATGGGGTTATTTCATTCTAGCTTTGCATTTTCCAAGCTTATGGGAACCCAAAAATAAAACATGAAAATAGTGAATAAGCTAGCGTATAACTAAGGTGAATTTTTTTATTTCTAAGTTTGTGATGATATCCAAATGAGAAATTAATGCAAGTAGACAAACAAGACTCACTGAAGATAAACGTATAATCAAATGACATTGTTGATATTATTCCACTTGCAATTCTTGAAAGATGTATTTAACTAATATCATTCACCTCTAAATTGAAGGAATGCACATCAAATGCACTAGTGATGTGTGTTTCTCTAAATAGGATATATATGTGTGATCCAGGTGGATATTGGTGGCCACCCACCTTTTTCAACTGGCTCAAAACAATTTTCTGGCAATTTTGGCAATTTACTATTTTTAGCATTTTTTTAACTTCTGGGGCCATTTTGAGGGCCTAAATAAAGGTTTTTCGAAATAAAGCTTATCAATAATATCCAAAGGTATCATTGAACCCCCAAAATGAATCTCCTTGAAGATACCTTTCCAACGGGCTATCATACGCCTAAAACGGAGATCGTATGCAAAAGTTACAACCCGGGGAAGTTGATGTACTAACCTACCCAGACGGGGCCCACATGACTTTTTGTGCTTCATCTCCTAGGGTTAGGTTTTTTGGATGTCTAGGGTTTTTGGCATTCTTGTTTATTGTAAAAAGGCCTTCAGAGCCTCATTGTAATCATCTTCTTGCGAATGCGAGTAGCCATCACATCTCTTCTCAGAGATAAGTTGTCACCATTCTAGCGAGTCTTTCACTCTGTGTTTTTACAGTCTATGTACATTTCTTTCAATAATAGAAATCGTGTATTACTATATATCTATGTTTATGGTTGCATCTATGATACATTTTTGTTATATTATTGAATATATGTGATATCTCTATGTATTTCTTTATTATATCTTCTCTCTCAGTTCGTGCCGAAAATAATCCGGATCAATGTATATGTACACATCTATATGTACATATGCATATACATATACATATACACATACATAAACATATACATATACATATGTATATATGTACACACATATAACAAGTGTCAAATGATAATGCAAATGTCATCGTTGTGGTAAGTCCTAAGGATTTTGACTATCTCAATTTTAGAAGGGCGAAATTTTTCCCAATGCAACAATAGTTGGCATCTCTACTATATTATACTAAAAGTATGTAGATAAAATATAATCACTTGTCTTCACTTGTTATGCACTACGGATTTATGAAAACGTCTAAGTACCTTCTAATCAATTACACCAGGCACTTGACATTCCCTACGACCTAGTATACAATATGTTATAATTTGTAGTTCGTAATCCTAGACGATAATCATAAGATTTTCTTACCTTTCCTAGGGAATCAGGATTTGGGATCCCTTCTTTTTTGCACTCGAATCCTGCCAGCTCCTCATGCATTCACTTTAATTTTTCTCCTTGGGAATTCACATGGATGGCAAAAATGTGTTTTCCATCGCAAGCCAGATAGTATATATGCACGTCTATTCTAATTTCCATTAATGTAAACATGACTTTGCCTCTTGATTTTACCACTCCCAACATAATATAATCACAATTTCTTATTTCAGCATGGGAGATTCTTGAGTCTGTGAATAACATCAAACCCAATAAGGACTAGTTTGAACTTTTTTTAGGTACAACGCGTGATGTTTTAAAATCAGGTTCGAGAGGGGTAGGAAAAATGAACTCTTGCGAAGAATTCCTATTTGGTTTTTGGTCTTTTCCTATTTCAGGTGAATGCTTTTAATTATTAATGAAATGACCTTTAAATAACAATGAGAACATTAGACTCGAGAGCAAGCCCTTTTGAAGGGAAAGTCCAACAGTGTTGATAGAATTTCATAATCCGACTTAGTCAAGTCAGGCTCTATGGTTACAGTACTATACCAAAGAATATGGTGTATCATGGCCCTTTAGGTGACCGAATTAGGCCCCCTGGACTGGGTTCACTTATGTCACATGTTAACTTTACCATGGAGTAAGCTATGATATGGGTTCGCTCCTCCAACTTCTCTTGTCATGATTTCAAACACAAGTAAATGAACTAATAGAAAGAGAGCATTACATAGAGGTAAGAGCAACAAAACCCATGCACAACTTTAAGAA